>JAHZNF010001058.1:0-21760 GCA_027744215.1 Troglopedetes dispersus
GGGAGCCTGAGAAGTCATGTGTCTGATTTTTGCGATTTTGAGGGTCGCACATATACCTTCGCCAAACCTTCAAAATTGATCAATTATGCAGACCAATTAGTGTGATCGAAAGCCCACGAGTTGGGCATTCTAATGGCATATTCACCGCACGACTAGAGTAACTTGTGTCTTCACAGTAAAAGAAATAGTAAAAAGTGGCGGGCACTTAAAAAACCCACGTAACTTCTATTGGCACGCTCCTGGGAATCAGATACCTTTACCGTTACTTTCCTCTTGGTTCCACATACTTATAATGCTCGATAGAAGGTATGTTATTTTGCATATTTGTGTAGTAGGGTCATTTCATTATTAAAAGAAATGTTCGTACACGTCTTCGAAATGTATTGAGCGAATCACGAACGGACATGCCTATATCATTACTATTTTGCAGCTGATTGTTCAGTTCACGCTGTGAATCAAAGTCAAGCTCAAAAACAAATGGTAGGCCGCTAAATATATATAATTTCGTGTAGATCTACATAATATTTTATGTTTCATCGATATCGTGATTACGGTGATGTCACATGTGTCTGTCCGACTCTATATGTCGACTAAGCAAATTGTTATTGGCGAGGTTGAAATAATGTAACTTTGGTGGAAGTGAGCATCAGGAACTACTCTGTAATTATTTGATACAATCATTCTGTCACTTTGTCTTTTCCGCTGCGAATGTACAAACAACCGAATGCATAATACAACATTCCAGGAATGGTGGAACCTTACAGCGAGCATGCTGGGTTTATCAGCATTGCAAAAAATCCCAAGGAATTGTTCCTGTAAATTGGCGGAACGATTATTTGATTGTGGTGGATGCGGTGTGATGGCCAGCGGAATCTTAGACACAAAGCAAACAAGCGCCTATAACATATCGCTCTAGTTTATAGTAACAATCAGCATTCACCGATTATCTGGCTCATTGGCTCATAAAAAAATAAGAACGAGTATCTGCAACTGTTTTCTTTTGTTTGACTGGTGTCTTCTCAAAACAAGCGTGATGTTGGTTACGGTAGTCTTTTCGTCGTGATAAAGGAAAAGGAATCAACGAAAACGCTGCGCTCGCCTTGAAATCATTCCAACAAAAATGCTCATTAGACTATATGTATAAATTATGAATATTTATTGGAGTGATGGTCCATGTGTGCATGTCTAATATACATTAACTTATTTTGCTTATTGACTTCTGAAGAGCAGACACATTGAACCAAACAAATGACAAATTATCAAGAAAGCAGCCTGCTATGACTCCTCTTGTCCAATCAATTATTCCGCTGAATGCGAGGATGACAAAGGAATCTCGTGGTACTTCCAAACACAATGCAAGTGTTCTACATGGAATGTTGCACATTACCCAATCCTCCTTTGCTTACTGATCTTTCTTTTCTTCTCTGATAGTGTTATACACGCTTGACGCTTACAAAAATTCCAACATGGCTCAATTCTTTTGAAAATTTGTGCACAGACAGTGATTACTACCACAGAAATATTAAAAGTTGACTAACTAATGGCATTTTTGGAAGGAAACAATATCCATTTTTTGTAAAGTATCTACTAATGAAGTCTAACGTGTGTACATCAAAGAAACGTTAACATCCTATGAAAGAAGATTGTTTTTTTTGTATCACATAGTGTAAAAAATGTACGACTTTTATGCTCCCTTGAAGAATCATAGTACAGTTCTGTGATAAGTTCTCTCAAGCCATTATGAAGTTCCATCATCGTACGAAAAGTAGCAAGCAAGCCGAAATTGTATTGCGCTGCCTTTCAACTCATCGTATTCAAGTAAAAAAAGACAACTGTGCATTTTTTTTATTTTGAGTCAACACACACACACAAAAGCTTTGCAAAGGGAAATTGACGGGGAGAGAGAGAGAGGGAGAAACGGCACGCGAAAGATTAATCGATCTTGCGCCTTTCATGTAGTGCGCATGGCATACCATTACACATGATATAAAAATGGCACGTAGGGAATGTGTTTCATTGCTGATCCGTCCTCCTTCCTCTCTGCCCAAAGCAATCAGATACTGCGTCAACTGAGTTTATATAAATATCTGTATAAGCCACACGTTTAGCACTCGGCTACTTCTTCCAATGAACTATGTAATAGGACGAAAATATGATGCTGATGATAGGTTAAAACCTAAAGTAAGCACACACACACAAACATTGCTCCTACCAACTCAAGCACACACATTTTTTTATATTATGTGAATAGAATGGAAGTGATGAAGAGGATGATAGCACACCAACGAACTCCCATAATAATCATATTCCATATACAAATAATATGTCACTGCAAAAAAGGAAGCATGAAACACGCAACTGCTGTTGGTTGGTATCATTGATTTGATACTAAAATATGAAAGTTACATGTAAAAGCGATTACTTGGAAGAATTAAAATGGAACGTAGCATAGAAAATGGTGGTACATGTCCACTGAGAACTCTACAGTTTGGAATCCTTGAAATGTAGAATGCTAAAAATGTTAACACTATGTAAACCCTGCAAGCACCATTTATATTTAAAAAAAAATGATTTAGTAAAATCTTCTAATGCACATGCTTTCTAACTAAAGGATAGACCGACACACACTACAACGTCATTTTGGTTGACACCGAATAATTTGGCAATAAAACTGACAGTAAAATTTAATGTGGAATTTATTTGTTGTATTCTGCCCTAAAAAATAAAGGACAATAATCCAAATTCAAGCCTTCAGTGATTTTATGTCGCGCTGTCCCAAGCAGTCATTTATTTATACCCGAAGATTGCCATAATAATAAAATGGGTTCAAGTACGATTATAGGACATTGCATTGCACAATTAAAGTTTTATCGTGCCAAAAGGATTTTTTACGAGAATGAAATTTACCTTTAAGAATATTTTACTGCATTACGTGTAGCAGCTCATTCAAATAACTAAAGGCTCATGTAAAATCTTATGTGACTCATAAAATTTACCTATTGATAAAAACCAACAATTAATGAATACTACAAATATAAATATTCTCCGGTCTCAAGCACGAAAAACATATTGTTAAATTGAGATTTTACAATATTCCATGAAAAATTTATGGGTAATGCATAAGTTTTATTTTGTCCATTCGGAGGTGTTCTAAGTTTTTTTTACAATCGGCAATATTTTATGAACTCGCTCTTTCATCTCCATTTTTAACATGATGCATAATAATTATTAACTGGTGAGCTACGAAATGAATTCTTTATAAAGTGAATGCACACCATCATTAAAAGCAGTAGGGTGCAAGCTAAATATTCTTAGATTCTATCTTTTTTGTTCCTATTTAAAAGTTTTTTTTATTTGTCCTTTTTCACCAAAAAAATGTCCGTAAATGGTGAGAAACAGGCAGGTAGATGGATGAGCTGGTGGAAAAATTACAATCGAAGAATGCCCAGATTTTCTTACACGATTAGGAATAATGCTCATTGTATTTGATCTTCCTACTGCTCTCCACTCTATAGATGGGTTGTGCCCATTTTTTGCTAGTAGTGCTCCAGATTGTGTTCGCCAATAATTGGTTATTATTATACAGGCACATTTTCCCTTGTTGCGTTTGCATATGTAAGTAGTATTTATTTTTTTAGCAGCCAACATTTAGCAAACATGGTATGCAATTCATGTTAAAAATCTGTGCCTACATCATAATTACATGTTCCCCACACATGTAAGATAATTGGTATAAAACGGCGCAACAATAATAATATGTCATCTTTTAGGGAAAACTGATAATGTCGACAAATAAAGAGGTTTTTAATGAAAGACAGAACAATCCAGTCAGAGTGCTCACCTTCCCATTATCATGCTCTATCATGATCAGCTCTATCAGCAGAGAAATCCGCAACAGCATTTAATTTTAGTGTGGAGGTTGGGGGCAGTCAGCAAAAAAAATATTTGGTCAACTCAAAATGGCGTACTTGTCCATTTTGGCGAGGAAACTAGAACTGGAATGAAACAACATTAAAAGTATCTGAGACACTCGAGTGTGTGAGTGAGTGTAATGCATTTTACGAATGTACCAAATCTTTATTATTATCACAAGGAAAATCACAAAAAAGTACTTCCTTTTTCCATGAACTTTTCCATTATAATTTATGTATGAACTTTTCCAATCATCTGTTGTATGTACGTGGCTAATGTGATGTACTGTAATTAAATTGGATGTACCGCCATCGAGTAATGTAAATTAATCATGATAGTTATATGAAGCATTTTTATTTGTTTCTTAAATACAAATTATAGAGGAGGACCTTGAGGAGCGATGAAAGGAATAAATATTATTTGGTAGCGTTTTTTTGTGCATTAAAAAGAACAGCATAAGTTACTTGGCCAAAAAATACTTATTATAATTTTTTTTATTTGTCGTAAAATGATTTCGGCAATTTTGTGACAGGTTCGAAAACTTTTCGCCTGTTTTATGATTTACGTAAAATGAAATTCCTTGTATGCTCCACTCCTAAATAAAAAATGCACCTATGCATAAATACACTCTGTGTGCTGACAGAAAACGAGGAAGTGGTCGAAACAAAAGTATAAACAGAATCCAGAGCAATATTATCTTTACTTTATAATGCTGACTTTTACGCTAGAATAATATTTCATCTCATTTAAATTTGTACGCTCCTCTCATCCAGCTGAGCTCTCGCTATTGCTGTTCCTTTTCTTGTAATAAAAAATGGCCAAAGGGGGCAAATTTGATGGGAAGAATCGAAGGTTATCCTGATTGATTGATTTATTGATTATTTAGTCTACTCCTTTTCGACAATGCCTTTTAACTCAAACTGACAAAATCGCAGTGCTCTCCACTCAGTCTTTAGTGTGGATTGTGGACGTCGTCGACGACATGCATTGTCGTTCCTTTTTTTACAACAAACAGCTTAGCTTGCTCTTATTCCTGCTCACTCACTCGCTCAACCCTTTCCTTTTCCATAACCAGCCACGGAGCGAGGAAGATGAAACGAGAGACGAGACGCGGATATTTCTCTGAGACTGCATTATTATTTGTACTATGCCTCGCTCGAATGCACTTATCTTTTTTTCTCATTTTTATTGCATCTGCGCACCGTACAAAAGCAGAAATAAAAAGTGAGCAGGAACTGACCGACATCAGAGGTTTTCTTATGGACTGATGCAACTCACCTCACACAACGGATTGTTTTTTTCGCTCAACGGCTCAACTCGGCATGCCCACATCTCGATACAATTCACAAGGCAATACTAGAAGAATATTACTATTACTGGTCACAGTGGTATCCAAACTGCATATTATCATTTTTTTCAAATAGGTATACGTATAAATGCAAGTATTTGAAAAAAATGCTTTTAAAAATGAACCACTGATCTGATGCTCACTAGCCCTACCGAGTGTGGGACAACATTTTTTGTACACTTTTTATCTGATGCTGATAAACTAAAATAGGGAATGCTTATTATTGTTACTTTGTTGGTGAGGATATAAAGAATGAGGAGCAAAGAGGTTAGGGAAGAACTATGCACAGGTGTCTCAAAGGTGAAAAAAAATTGAATCAAAGAAGAGCAAAAAAAATATTTGAAGCCTACACACACTCATTTTGAATGGAACATTTTTTATTCAGTCAGTTGAGCAGAATTATTAGATATATTTAAAGTAAAAGGTATTGAACATTAAATGATGTTGCTTGCTCACTGATACGATCCCTCAAAAAATTGCATTACTCATTGCGCATTCGAAAATGAATTGAAGAGACAATCAAGAGAAAAATAGTAATCTTGCCGTCACAATCGACACATTTTCATCGTTTTTTTTCTATTGTCATTTTATTCACATAAAAACAAACGATAGTTGAATGAATGATTAAAAACGTCATTTTGAAGATTCAATTGAAACGGAATTTATGAGAGTGAAGAATGAAGTGAGTAGATTTGGATGTATCTTTTATATCGTTTTTTTTTCTTTCTTGTAAGGCAATTGTTTCAAAATTTGTTATCCATCTCTGGTGGTGACTTTGTGTTGCACAAAGCAATGACATTTTATTGCCAGATACATGACATCTCATGTTTTGGCTAATGCGCGAAGCCATTTAAGCACGTTCGTAAATCCTCTAAATTTTACTTCAAAGATAACGATTTCCTACCCACACAAATGGTTAAGTGCCTACATAATTGAAAAACCAAATTCTCTGTCAACGAGAGAACCCATGTAATTTTAGTACATAATGAATTCAAATCAGATTCAAAAGTAATCTCAAAATAGGCTATGTAGCATGATGCAAAAGGATGAATTCAAATTACGATTAATTCTTTTAAAAACATTTTATCATCACGATTAAGCCTTCACCACTAACCAAATTTCGGCAATACTTTTCCTTTCTATAACGCTAATTGATTTCACTTGCGCTGACACATAGTCACAGAGAAAATTCTCGTGGTGCTTTCAGGAACTGGAAGAATGACTAGAGGAACTCAACGAAAAAGTTATGCTTTGCAGCTTACCAACGAACGTTCTCAGATCTTATCTTCCACTGTAAAGCAACGTGGTCAAGGATTTTCAATTTATGACGGATTTTATTGTTTAACATGCTTATTGAACTCCTGTACATCACTTTAATATTTGTCTTTCCGTTTTTCGCGACTTACAGATTTGATCTGAGCTTTGGCCACTTGCAAGAATTAACTTCAATTTTACTTGTAATTAAATAAACTTGTTTTAATTTTGTTGTTTGCTCGCTTCGTGTAATGTAATGTAATGTAATGTGCATGCATGCTTTATATCAAGTATCAAGAATTCCACGATGTGTTGTAAAATCTTTGAATTGTTCCAAGCACGGCAACGCTTGCACCGGATTATTATGATACGACCAACAACAACCAAAGTGGTTCAATAATAGCAGCGTTATCAACAGTATTTTTGCTGTATCTCGAGTATGAGCTTAACAATGCAAGGCCTTCTTGAAGAGTCATTCTGCTTCCACATGATCCTTTCTCGTCACTTTGATGGTCATCATCATGAGGCATGTATTGTGCAGCTCCACAATAAATATAATATTTTGAGCGTATGTACCAATTACTTAAGTAGCCAACGGATGGCTAGCGTTATGCCTGCGTCATTCATCATCCCTTTTGTTACCCATGTTGGTAGGGACTACATAAACAATGTAGTGTTGAAACATATTATCCGTGCAATATTATAATATATAATGTTATTATAGAGCCGCTGTGTCATATTAATTCATATTTATAGAAAAACACACAATAAATACATGCTATGAGGTTGCGTGCAAGCACGCTACACATTTTTTTTGTTCGCTTCCATTTGTTTCCCTTCAGGTATGCCGGCCTTCAGCGAACACAATATATTTGCTCAATTTAACTCTTTTTATAAATTACATCTACCATGATCTACATTCTCCTCCTGACCGACTCTGAATGCAGTTCACACACACAAGGGACTCTCGTATTATGATCATCATTATTACCCATTATTGTGATGATGATGACGATGATGTTGCTTTTACTGCTTGATTGCATATTATAGATCATTGTTTGCATCGTACTATGCAGACTCGAAAATGTTGGGCAAGTACACCTTGTAAAAAAATGGATCTTCAGGCTCATCGCATCAACATTCGTCGCCGTTCGTCATCATCAATTTTGGTTAACGGAGTCGGTTAGGAGCCCCCACCACTGTAATAGCACATCATCTAATAATAATATGAAAAGGAGGGTTATCATAATGCATGTAGGCAAGTCATTTACAATATGAACGCGTGTTCTTGGTCCACTGACTGCACTTCTCCGCCAAGTTGTTGGGTACAATGTTGCGCAACTTTCCTTTGAGGGAGATTGCATGAGAGAAAGCATTTTTACAGCCTCACACTTGCATGACATAATCATCATCACTTCACCATTACTTCTGCTTCTGTGGATGCTGCTGCTGCTGCGTTGCCTTATTTTTTATTACCTATGCTCCTTTTCATATATTCAAAAAAATGGAATATATAACAAACTAGATTATAATTTTTGTTACATGGTCGGCACAACTCACACACAAAGTATAATCATATGTATGTGTGCACTTTAAATGTTCATGCACAATCATAATGTCCAATGAAATATACAATATGTCAGGTTATAATGTGTTCATTTATGCCTTACTTGGTGGCAAAACTTTTTTTGCTGTAATTTTCAAAGTGACCGGTTGGAATTTAAATGCTTTCTCGTCATACTTAAGAAAACTAATAAACATTTTTACAATTTTGTAAATTATATGTTTTTTGGTGAAAAAAAATGCAATCCATCATAAAGTTGTGTTTACATGAAACGTTTATAAGATATTCATAAAGTAGAAAAAAATAAGGAGGTTGAGGATTTCTAAAGGAAGCCTTCATTTCTCCTCGGAACAATAATAATTGGTTTTGGTAGCAATGTTTTCATTTCTGTTCCGCTAATGAAACGCTCCACGTAAATAAATAGAGAAACGTGATGCATACATTGAAATGCTGCAACAATAATGATGACGATGGTGATGATAATAATAATAAAAAATGAAGTGGTATTGTATACCCATATAATAATCAGCAACAACAAGCAAATGTGATTAAAGGAAAAAAAAGTGTATGTGTGTATTTTTTAGGTGTGGACAAGTTTGGTGGACATCCATTGTCCATACATGCATTATACATAATTACAACGTGAAACATAAAGTTGTTCTCTGCCTCCCTTTTTCGTGTACTTTTAAGACAAATTTTTTTATCGAATAAAAACTGCAGGATAAAGTAAAGTTTATACAAAGAAAAAAAAAGAACTCTTGAAAAAGGTACGGATGTTCTTCACAAAACATGACAAAATAATTGATTTTGCAATAAATATGTGTATGTTACATGACGGCATGATGATGGTGCAACTTTTTTTAGAAGAACCGTGCTATTTAACGAGTACAAAAATTCCTTTCAGATATATTGAAACGACCTTGAAGATTTGACTTGAACAAACTTGATTTTCTTCTGTTAGATGATTGCACTCAAATTACCGATTAAGAAAACTTGTGTTTTGTTGTGTTTCTGTGAACTCCATTTTATCGAAATAACAGCTTTTGTGAATCTCTCTCTCAATCCCAACAACCAGAGTGCTCTTTCTCTATAAATCTGTGCATCTATCTCATGTGATGTACCTACTACTTACAAACACTCTCAACCGGTCGATTTGTGCAGGGCCTAAAGGAAGCCAAACCAGATCGTAAAGCATTTCTGCCCTGAAATAATAATAGCAATAATGGAAAAAAAGTAAAATTCATCCTACATTGTGTACAAATTTTAAGGTAATAGCTACATTATTTATCACAAAGGCAATAAACCCCATTCAAGTGTTTGCCACAAATTTGTTTGGTGTGCGGCTTACTCTCTCGTTTTTTTTCTTGTTATTAATGAGTACAATAAAAACGAAGTATGTGTAGCTTGAGTCGTAACAAAATGAATGACGCCTCATGGTGATATGTAGAATCTCCCAAAAAAAATGAATATTATTTATGGGTTTTTAACGACGGCACATTCTAAACCACAGCGCGGAACACACCAACAAGTATAATAGTTTGTTTAATTGATCAACAAATAAAGATAATTGGGAAGAATGGAAAAGAGTGAATTATGAAAGCGAAGTTTTCAAAATTTTATGTCCCACCGCAAAGAATGTCATTATTAAGGAAAGAGCACTTAAGTGTCTCGAAATACTCCTTTTCTAAAAGTTCCCGCCCGACGATTATCTTTTACATTCGAGAAATTGCATTTGTGTATTGTCTCTCCAAATCTTGATATTCATAATGTTTCAGTGTGTTTGTCAATAGTTACAATTAGTCGTAAAACGTGTGTAAGACCGGGCTAGTATATAAATCCGCACCAAAATTTACCTTAATGATGGGTGGTAAAATAAGGAAATGGAAACCTATATTTTTGCAAAAGACAAATTGAGATTGAAAGCTCCGCGCTCGGTAAGTTGTACCATGGTAGTACGGTAAAAAAAACTAAACTGTTTGAATTGAGAAGACACAAAGGGAAAGTATGTTGTACTGTTCACTTTACATGACATGGATCAAGCGAGAGTTGAGGGTGCACAGTGGAGAGTAACAAGTACATAAGAAACGTGAAGCAGTTTGAATTGTATAAATATAAAGTACGTATTATTTTTATGGTTATTGTTATTAGACAACCCGATGGAGAATTTATGCGACAAAAAACTTGCCCAACACTTTTTTCACGGAATGTGAAACAAGGTGGAATGATACTTTATGTTAATGTGAACTGGCGGTAGACACTTAATCCGACCGTCCGAACCAGAAGCTTACAATTTGACCGAGATATTTAAGTTTTAGTTTAGACCGTTACAAAAATTCAGGAAATATTTACTGTCTTAGCTCCTCCGAAGGTGTAACATATTAATCAGTACATATGTGCCGCAGAGTTGCCTTTTCCTTAAATTCCCGGCTTGTATTCCTAAACTCATTCCGTACTCCATCGTCAGATTTTATTAAACCAAGTTCATATCCATTAACAAACCATCAATGTCAAAAAATGTACATAATCACCTCTTACATGTTGTTTGTTTCCTTGCCAGGAAATTAAAATGCATGATTAGCCATTCACAGAGCTACTGCTTTGCATATTAATTTTCACCCAGTACATAATATTTTTTCTCCTGCGAAACCAATTGAGTTGAGGAAAAGTGGTGAAAAAAATCTATAATGAATTGATACACTCGATGTACAACAAAAGTCAGTTTTTTTTCACCCTTCGTCTTTCCAAACTGACAAGCTTTGCTTGAAGGAACATACAAAAAAGTGGTACGTATCGATCAGTCTTATCACATGAGCTTTGTGTGCATTTTTTCTCATAACGATTAGCTTTTGTAGTTTCGTTTTGATGCCGACACTAAAGCGATTCCAGTAACCTGCTTCTGGTACATGCAAGAGAACCATAACTGAGCATTAAAGTGTCTTCCAGTTTTGGGGTGTAATTTTTGCACAAGAAATGGTCTTTAATAGAGCAACTCCACTTCTTGTGCGATCTCACATTTCAAATTGTCAGATGTCGACTTGCTGCCACAGATGTGAGACTTTCTTGTAAAAATATAAAGTTGCGCTTTGAAAACATGTTATGAATCTGTGTGGTTGTTTTTTTCAAATGTTACATATATATACATTCAAAGAAAGCTGGTTTGCCCCAAATGTAATTTGAATAATATTTCTTTATCTGACAAATTTCATCCAAGAAAGGCCATTACACCAGCTAATTAAACTTGTTGCTTTCCTTAAAATCAATATCGATTGCTGTATTTGTTCGAGTTCTCGCACACAATCCTCGACAATGCGTGTTGTCATTTTGAAGAAATAAAAAAATGACATCTGTTCAGCTTTTTGTCCTCAGCAATCGTTTTGATTTTTTAAAAAAAGATTTTGTGTTTTCCTACAACTCGTCTAATTATCATAAGTAGTCATTTAAATGATAAACCACATTTTGGCTGAATATTTGTCGCTTTTTTAACTTCGTTAGTACACTTAGAAAATGCTTAAATGAATAAATGAGCGGAGAACACTCTCGATCCAAGCATTCCAAGAAAAAAAGTGCAAGAGAAGAACCTGAAGTAGAATTATTGCTTGTTGAGTTTTGATGGGATCACACGTAGTTAGACAGAACTGTGCACACAATTCTGCAAAATGAAAAAAAAGCTCACCAACGACGACAACGATATAAACCACGAGGACAACTTTTAACGATGCTGACACAACCATGCCAGAATGTCTCCTGGATTCTGATTTGTTGATGATGAGGATGGATAAAATAAAAAAGGGAATTGATAAAAATTTTCTTCCCTTTCTTGTAATTTTATGCACACCAACGTGCCACCAAGAGTGAGAAGCATGTTTTATGAGCTTGACATGATCAACTTCACTACTATTTAGAATTAAAAATATCAAAGCTATATTGATTAGGCATTTTGAAGACTTGGAATGCATAATATTTTTTTACAACTCATGCACGTCAAGCCACGTCGACTTTGGTAAAAGTATGGTAAGGTTAGTACAGCTTTTAGTAAGAAAAAACCAGTCAGTCAAATCATTACAATGAAAAGAAAATAATCATACAATAAAGTTAATAATAACGACTAAAATTGCTCTGGGGAATCCAGGGAGTCACATAATAACTAATGCAGACACTGACTGGTATGTCGTGTCGCGTTTGAGAGCATCATGCGGGAAGACACCATGTCGTCGTAGATCACACAAGAACGAAAAAAAAAGCGCGTCACTGTCACTGGTGGGATGAAGCCACACACAACACCACTCTTCCATGCTCGCATCAGACAACGTTGCTGCACTCCAAAGCCAAGTGCTTTTCAGGGTTTTTTGTGCGAATCAAATATTTCATCCTGCTTCCACTTTTCGGCATGTCGTTTTGTTGTGGCGTAATTACAATGATTTAGATAATACTCCATTTCTTTGGAATGCCATAATATTAGGCTGTCAGTATAAAGGATTTTCGTAAAGTAATATTCTTCCCTGTCTCACTTAATGGGCTCCTTTGGAGCTTGTGTGTGAGAGAGACTGTGCTTCCTAATGTCAGAGGATTTTCATCATGCTGAACCAGTCTTGTGGTTTTATGTAACACCAATTTTTTTCTGCAAGGCCGTCGTGTAGACATGTAACGAAGAAAAATTGTCTCCTTAGCTTTGAATTGGAGTGGAGTGATGATTACTCATTAGTACAGGATTGTTATTTTTACTGTGAAATGACTGCAAGAAAACAGGTATTGTCTTACAATTATGGGATTTTTTTCCTACATTTACCTTGCCGGTTTTTTTTTCATGTGCTTTTGCTTGTTCGTTTTCGTATCTCAATGTAGTTTGAATTAGGCATGCTGCTTTTATTTCGCTCGTTCGTTTGCTTCTTTTAACAGCAGAAGTCACTCGTCTGTCAGCACAAAGAGACAATCTCTCTAATCTCTTATCAAAACTACACCATAAACGTATGCAAATCAAGGTAAAAATATACATGATCCTCCAGAGCGACATTTGCAGCAAGAAGGAGATTACGTGGTCAAATTTTTTATTACTCTTTATTTTATTTGCGTTGATGCCAAGGAAAAAAATTGAACATATTCAAGCAGGTATCGATTAAAAAGATCCCATTCAGCTCACGTTAATAAGTAAATTAATAAGGCGATGTGATCCTACTCACATTGACGTACAAAAATTCGAGAAACTATTCAGGCTTCAACTATGTGCTGGTATCAGAATTCAGAATATTGACAATCAAATTACCATAATGAATAATAATAATGTAAAAATAGGGATTTTTTGGCAGAAAGTAATCCTTGCAAACCTATTATAAACAACTTACACTCTGATAAGGGATATATACTGGTGATTCCAGTATTGGCTAAATATTCTAGTCTCACAAACCGAGCGATAACTGCTCTGGTGGTTTTTCTATTAATTACATTCTCCTTCGATTGTAAAATTTCAACCAATTTAATTGCTCCGCGAATACGGGTTATATTTTTTTTGCAACTGGCAAGTTACATGAACTAGCAAACCTGATACGATCCGTTTATTGTGTGGAGTGCATTTGCGATAATAAAGATTCAACACTCTTTCCGTGCAATTTTGGCTATGCATGAACGAGTCATGTAACAATTTAAAAATAAAAATAGAGAAGAAAATACGCGGCGCAAAGCATCACACAGAAGTTACGTTAGATCAACCACATCATTCCAAATTATCATTATAAATTATAATGTGTGTATGTATAAGAGTTAATCCATTCAGACGAATTGTAGCGAGAATAATGGCTTTTCCAAATAAATTTTTATTTCATTTATAATGATACACAATATATTATGCTGTTACACTTCTCCGCAATCAAACTTGCAAGATTGGGTTGGCAGATGTGTGGCAATTGTTGTCTCTATTTTTTAACGTTGTCATTGCAACAAAGTAAAGAAGACACTTGAGAACAACTACTAGATTCGTTGACTCTGTGCTTCCTTATTTTAGAAATGCCCTACTTCAACTACGCATTCACAGTAAGTGAGACATCATTGAAATCATCGTCATCATCATGGTCTACAATAATCATCACAAAGTGTTGCTACCTAGTCAATAAATTACGAGCCACACGAACTATTTTTTTATCGGATCTGCTCTTTTGTCGTATGTGCATTCCATTACACACAGTGTTAGTTACGCGTGTTAATGCATAATATATAATGGGAAATTGTGCAGACTCTCGACTTTAATTCGTCGCGGCTATGCAGTTTTTTATTGGGTGCACCATGAACCAGAGTCAAAAATGGATAATTGGTTGCATGACTGGAAAGGACTTAAATAAACATCATCAGTTTTTTTTACTCAAATATACACAATCTCAACTGTACTTTGTACTTTTCATTTCATTTCTGAATGTATTAATTTCATGAATGCTTTTTCATCATGGAAAAGTGATCATCAGTTGCATGACGTCTAATAAATTGGATTTCTTCAGTTTAATCTAAAACTCAGGTAATCATGCAAACTGCAGTAGCGGCGTGCCACCTCATGTCTATATTTTGACCACTGAAGTGTCAAGGGAGCATTCAAGTTCAAAATGTTCATTTTTCCAATGCTTACACAGCTGGCATTCCAATAATCAGCTAAATTTTTTCCCAAATTAACAATACATCTATAATGATGGTATTGACTTATTTATGCACAAGGTGCCATTGCATTATCGACCATTTTTTGAACAACTTTAGAAAAAAAAGAGTTTGAACACTTCAAGGACAAGGGAAATAAAGGAAAATCATGGTCATGTGAGTCCAAATAATAATAATAATATTGTAAAATGCTCTACAATACAACACACGCACAATCAGCAAAAAAATGGTACTGTAATGTGCTCGTCAAACAAAACAAAAATTCGTCATGATCACATGCATAAAATCCCTGTGATGTCTTATAGGAAAAAGGAAGTGGACACAAGAAAATGAGATACATAGTGCGAGCGTTGTTCTCGCTGCGCTCCTCGCTGTCACAGCACAAGCGCAAGTTTAAATTGTGCAAAAATTTTGGACGAACGACTGTGAACGACAACTCAACAAGCGTGTACTCCACTCGACATCTTTTTTCCTGTAACTGTTGGCTTGGCAGCGTGAATCACTAACTAGAAATTTTAGAGACAAAAAGGCAAAAATGGGACTGATTTTTCCACTCATTCGACTCTCGACGATGATGATAATTTGTGATGTCTAGCTGGCTCGTGAGCGTTTTATCACAAACTTCAAACCCTTTTTTAAAACTCTGGCTTGTGTCTGTTCGACACGTCACGATCATATTAGATATTAGAGTAAACAGTGTAAATGATAAAAAGGATGTTTTTTTTTTAAATTAAACTTGCTTCGAAGCTATAATGCATCATTTGTTTCATCAATGGCCGTTTTCAGCGAGGAGTTCCTTCTTGGTTCAAAGTCTTGTTTTCTTTTTTCAAAGCGTGTGTGTGTGTTGACTCGTCCATCACTCCAAATCGATGGCTCACCACCACAATTCAGCTTTAAGTCTGAAGGTAGACTGGTCACGATCATCATCATCATGAATGGGTTCATTATTAATGGCAGTTACACCAGTATTCGGCATGGTGGACCGTGTAAACTACTTAATGCATTAGCAACTGATCCATTGTTGCACTTTGTGTTGATTGTATTAATGAATTTAAAATAGGTACAATGACACGCTTATTATGTGGTCGCTATACATTACTCCTGTTTGTCAGTTACAGCGATTTGACAACTCCTCGCTTAATGGACACAGAGGCCACATTACAATCTCAATAATATCAGGTATTTTTTATTACATTTTTTTCATGGTGATGGCAGTTGTTGCCCTATTACACATTCTTGTTCAAATATTTTTGCAGAAGAGAAGCCAGGAGATGTGTGACTTTTGTTACATTTATTCGAATTACTTATTCTGAACTGATTTTTCAAATCCAATGTTTGCAAATATATATCTGACGTCCCTGCACTCACCTATTTTTGTTGTGGTAAGCCTTAAAAAAACTTGCATGCGACCATCAGGTATGCATTTAATTTTTTTATTCATTATAACCATGATCGCTGCCACCTGCATGATAAGTATTATGGATCGGGTTGACTTGTATTTTTTCTTGCAAATGGTTACTTTTATTTTATACAAATGTATGGGTTCAATAATGTTTGCTACAGATTTCATTTCCTGATTTGCAATGCATCATCTTGAGATTAGCAGCAGAGACAAGCCCACGTGCTCTACCATTATCATTTTTATTAGTATTGTAATGGAGCTACATTGACGAAAGGTAAATTTATAAATGCTTGGCGAGATCTTGTAATGGAATTTATTAATGCAGATATCTTCTTCATATTGAAAAGATGGGTCACACATATTATGACCGGTGTCAAAACACAGACGAGGCATAAGATTGCAATGTTTGACAAGAGGAAATTGAAGAAGTCGATAAAGAGTTATCGCCATCATTTTGGAAAATATCTGCAAAAATAATTCCTAAATTAAATTGCCTAAATATTTTTGGGATGCAATGCAAGTGACCATGGAACATGTAAGCTGGAAGTGCTCAAACTCATTCCTAAGCGAAACCCCGCTAATAATGAATTGATCATTGAGAAAGCCTTTGGAAGCCGCTCAATAAATGTAAAGTAAGTAAAAAGAACAACAACAGAACAGAACGAAATGTATCATGATTACACTTTCCTTATTACGTGATTATTTCAGGTTGTCAGTGTCCAAGAATTAATTTTTTGTTGCGGAATTATTTGCAAAGGGTAACCTTAACGTGCAGTGATTTGTGACAAAAACTGGATAAAGGTAATCAAAGTTGATTTTAATAGATCTGGAGGATAAGATGCAATTTGACTGGGCGAGGACGACACCCGACACCTTGACCATCTGATTCAGTCCTTATTTAAGCACGCAAGTACAATTATGTAATCATTCCATCTAAATAAATGTTTTACAGCTTAAAAAAAGTTGCATCTGTGGTAATAAAAAGTCATCTATATGCAGGAAATGATTATAGAAAATTGGTTGTCGTTGTCACATCCTCGCACTGTCTGCAGAACAAAGGTGCATTTTTGTAACTCACATGAGCTGCATGCATGCGCATTCTTGATGAACTCAAGCTGTGAGGAAAATACAAGATAGAAAACCCTGCGCGAAGTGGATGGGGCTGCATAATGCCAATTACGTAAAAATCAAGATTTGTAGAGGTAGAATAAATTACATGCATAATGTACTGTAAAAGGGTCCATCTTTGCAAAAAAAAACTTTTCACAATTAGCGTTTACAAGAATGAGCATGCCAAGCCACAAAAAAGTATATAAAAAGGAACACCACTAGAACGCAACCCGTACCATATTATTATTATTATCATTCAACTTGTTTGCAAGAAATATATACGGCATAAGTGTATTTACAAGTTACCTGAGGCAAAAAAAATCATCTGAGAAAAAATGTTTTGCATAATATTTTCATAAACCCATTTATTCCTTCCAACTTGAAGAATCGGTCACATTTTGATTTTTATGAGGGCATCATCAGCATTCCTGATTGCTTTATTTATCAAACCCAAAGCCAAAGCTGAATTCACTTAAAACGCGACTCATTAAAATAAACTTTTCAAACTATAAATGGTTTTCATCAATTTTCAGGCATGTCAGGAAAGGTCACACTTCAACTGTTCAATTCTCGTTCCGTGTACTCATTAATACATGTTTGCAGAGTAATACGCAGGTTTGATCGAAACATGTTTGAACACTCTTACGCACAAGGTATTTATTATCTTTCGGAAGAATTTTTTTTCAAATGTGTACATACATCCAAAAGGAAAAAAGGCTTTGGTGCAGTGGGAGACCCAAATTCTTCAGTACAGAGGAGGTACGTACATTTTGTATCCACTTCTAACACACTTGCACTTCAGTGCTCAACTGCACACTGCAAGCATTCTTCTGAACTAATAACAAACTCGTTAATTTTGCTCGTAGCTATTTCTAATCAAATCACAACTTTTCTCATTATGGTATGGAAATTCATTGGTGTTACGTTTTATTAAATTTAAACTGGTTGACTACCAAACTAACTTGATGCCTCACTCTCGGACACTTGTTTCATTCCTCCTCACAACAAGTTCATAAATAAAGCGTATAAGTAATCTTAACAGCAGTGATGATTATAATAATATGGGCCCTACATTTCTTCATAAAATGGAAAGCAATGTGGATGCATCAACATAAAACTAATTTTTTTAAAAATGCTCAACTCACAAAAAAAAATCATTCTCTCACAAGTGGCTATGCACAGTTATAAATTACCATGTCAAATGTTATTTCTCGATGAAAAAAAAATCAAATTCTTCACCCTCGACAAATTTGTGCTTAGAGCCTCGTTAATCAACAAACGAACTAATTATCGACTTTTTTTAAAATTCCATCATTACCGACGTCGTTAAACGAACACGAATCCAATTCCCCCATGAACGAAACTACAAAAATGTTACTTTTAAATTTAAAATCAATTTGACCACTTTTTTTACAATTCATCAATGATTAGGCAAGTGGGAAAAAGCCTGCCAATGCATGTTTTTTTTATCCCACATGCATTATGTATGTATTTTATTGAACTTACGCATATTTGAGTATTTGACAATTGCTTAAATTTTTTATTGAATGAAATTTTTTCATCTAGATTAACAAAAGTGGTCGAGAAGAATATGATGGGTTCGTACCACCTGATGCTTTTCTGTGAAAGTACAAGAAATAAACCTTTCTAAAAAGTCGTCTTCGTAATCGGTGTCACGAGTCAAATAATTTTATTGTCAATGGACAACAATCGTAAACTCCAAAGGAAATTTTTTACAAGGAAGCCAGTGTCAACCAGCAAGAAAACAACAGGAGTAGAGTGCATTTGAAAACGAAGCAGTAGCAGCAGACCAGACCAGACACCAGTAAAAAGGGTGACGGAGAGAGGGTGTTATGATTCCGCATTATTGTCATTATTTGCAAGCAACATGTTACACTATCCTGCGTAGTTTGCTGTGTAGGTACTGCTATTTGTAATTTCAATGAGTGGATCAGAAATCACTTGATTTACCGACCGTCTTTCCAATGTAAATAAATTTTAACAAAGGTCCTCTCACTCAGAAATTGATAGGTTATCGGATTGCGTAACCAATACATCTTGCCTTGTTTCTCCACTTTTTTGCGAATTCAGAAGATGATTTAAGAAAAACGCTTTTTATTGCCTACTTGTTCAAATGACACTGCGATGATTGCAAACATAAATAGAATAAACCCAGCAACTTTAAATATGAAAATACGATACTTTCCTGGGCAACCGCAGGGTTGAGACAGGACAATGAGCTACCATTGCCTAAGATATCCTAGGCAATGTCGCCCAGGGTATATGCACTCACCCTTGAATGTAGACACAAGCAAGAAAAAATTGAAGCGGTTCATCTTTTTGTGGCGTTCAGTAATCTCAAAGTGCCCCAATAATCGCTTGTGCATCCCCTTTGTGTGCAAATGTAAATGAGCTATGGGTAAAAACACCTTATTTCTTTACCAGAGTCAATATGATTCAAAATTTCGATTTTCGATATCTTCTGCTTACGGACGGATGCAATACTAACCCATTAGCATCATAAATTGATGTGAGCAAAAATGCAACAAGAGAGGTAGAAAATAAATCTGCAGACAAGACGTTACCTACCCTGAAATTGCAAAAGCAGTGCCAAAAAGTCCAATTCATTTCCACCTCCTTCGACAGAGTTGTCTGAAAAACGTACGAAGACTTGGCGACCACGCAAAATTTATGGTTTTATATTTAGAATTATTGAAAATGGTTTCAACATTATCAACACCTAATCGTCATAATATCTTGTTTGGCATGTATATCCTCGTATCAGCATGTCTATTAATTATTGTCATTGAGATCACATCACACGGAAGGGTTAACTAAATCAATAGGTGTAAAAGATCTATATTCGCTGTCGTAGACAAGACGAAATAAAAATGTGTACACATGGCCACATTACCGAGTGGTGTTGGTTGCAGAGTTATGGATGTTTGTTTTTCAGGAAAAATATAGTTCAACAAGTTGCCAAACTTGATTCAGCATCTTCACCCGCACACACTGCAGCACACATTATATGTGTAACAGGACGAGATATAGATCTCCTCTTTTTTCTCCACCACGCAGGAGTATTTATTGGTCCATTTTTGTCTTGTCATTCAAAGTTGATCAAGGTACAGACGCTGAAGAAAATTGCGACAGGTGCTCTCATAAATGTGGTCACAATTTTTCGCTCCTTTACCACAAACCCAGCATCCTCATATCATCATCATGCTTCTATTGCATGTGCTCTCAGTGAATCACAGGAAATATCTGCCCGCTCATTTTTTTGCCTAAAGAGCTAATAACATGCTTATCTTCTTTCGTGAATTTGTGAGTGTGTGGATCTAGAATAAAAATGAGGCAGAAGGCAGAGTAAAAAGGACAGGAATATCATAAAAATCCTACATGTTTATATGTACACATTTTTTAATCTTTTTTTTGTGGTCGGATTATATATCGATATTGCAGACTGAAAATAAAATGAAATTGGTACCTTTTCCCAATTCGCTAAAATCGGATGCTCAAGTTATTTTTTTCTGCAGAAAATCATGCCAAATATAAATGAATTAAGTAAGTCAATAAAAGTGACCGGACTTTTGGAAATTTTTTGCTACGTGACAATTTTATGCGTTTGTTTGCGTGGCTGTCAATGATGTACCTGTACCGATACACGAAGCTGTCATTTTATTTTATTCCATCTTGCCTACCTACTACTTCTTGTGACACTTTCAACTAAAATATAGATGTGGGCAGCACCTTTCTTGCTAAATAAATAAATATTATTGTTATACAAGTATAAAGCTTTTTTTATTTGTCACATAATATGAAAATGATGCTCGTATCACATATGTTGAATCTTCAAACATGATATCATTGATTCCTGTACCAGTAACAACCTACGTTCCAATTTATTTGGAAAAAAGTAGAAAAAAAGATTCACCTCAGTTTCACGCAATGGAGAGGTCTATCACAGAAACTATAAAACAATAATATTATTCGTAGGCTCCAACCTTATCAAAGGTATCTTGCGCATCGTGAATGTCTTTTCTACACGATTCTTCTTGCAGAATATGTACCTCCATCTTAATAATAATAGTCGCACCTGCGTAGCCAGCTACATTTTGCTTATTACATATATTAAAATTTTTTATGATGAAGCACTCAATATTTTTTACGTTCGTATGGTCAATGGCAAGGAATGATAAAGCAATCTGACCGTGCGCACTGCTGATAGCGACTTGACGGGGAAAAAATTAGGAAGTGGAATTGAACTAGTTTACATCCTTTTCTGTAAAAAGACTTTTACACGCTTTTAGTAATTTGGAAGTAAAAATGACACAAGATATGCGTCAGCATCTTTTATTTCTTGGACGGTACAAATTTTTACAAGGCGTGCTATAATCAGTGCCGTAGCGTGGGTGGATTTTGATGGATACTGGAGGCACGTTCACGACGTTTCCTAACTCTTGCCCAGGCCCAATCTAGGCACAACTCGTTTCACGAGTTCATCCCAAGCCTAACTCGAGCATAACTTTTGCCCAAG
>JAHZNF010001059.1:0-15504 GCA_027744215.1 Troglopedetes dispersus
CTCCACGTCAACATTTTTCAAAAATTCTTTCGGCTATTGACATACGAAGTACACAACTTTGAGGAGTTAGCTATTGAAATACGTAGGTCAACTCCTTCGGGGTCAAAGGTCACTCGACTTTTTTAAAATGGACTTTGATATGGCATGTGGGGTATCATTCGAACGGGCTCACTGAGCTGATCACGAATATGCTATCACTTTTGAAAGTTGGTCAACATGGAAGTAGGAAATTCAAAAGTTAGCTTAAATAACATTTCAAAACAAGCTATTATGCTCGAGTCGAGTTCATTTCTTCACTTCTAACTTCACACAGAACATTGACTAAGATGAACGTCGGATATTACATTTGGCATAGGGCATCATTATAATTGAGCAGTTTTATTGATTTTGCAACACTTATAGAACTTTTGCCTTTGACGCTGCATTATTCACTCGATTTAAGAACGTGTTGTGAGGAAAGGCTTGAAGGTTATAACTCAATCAAATTTTTGCATAATCACTTTTGTTACCCAGATTTATTAAATTTTATTCTAAAATTAGGTACAAAATGGATACCAGCAGCTCTCATTTTTATCATATTCATTCGGCAAATTATGTGCTTTGCTTTTTTTATTAAATAACAATTTTTTTATGCAGACTTACGAAAATCGTTACATATCCTTTGGCCTTATCAACAAGAACGCACTTGTTAAGTTGCTTGCCAGCTCCCTCAAGTACGCCGTCGCGAAGGTTGCAGTCTGTCCTTTAAAGAGTTTACAGTTACGTTATTACTGATAACTTCCATAGCTTTCAAAATGTGTGTACGAAAATTTGTTGGCTTGTGTTCCAATTAAAGGGCTTTAATTCTATGCCTTCGTCTTTCTCATTAGATGTCGTGTTTCAGAAATACACCATTTCTACCAAATTCGCCCTACTTTCACTGTCCCTTAAATACTTTATAATTTTTTCACTTCATGGAAACACCTCGCCAATTGGTTTTCCGCACAGTTTGTTTGCTTGGGTCGGTAATATTACCGATTTTGTACACACTGGATACGTTTTAAGCCAGCTCAGATCTCTGCTCTGAGAAAAGTAAGCTTCGACATCAAATCGCATAAAAAAGAAAATATAAATCCAAGTTTTCATAAAACTTAGCTACTTCTCAAGCTATTCAATAAAATAATGGTCACCATTGCAATCATTCCTACGCTACCAAAATTATTATAATGGTCACAGTTTCCAAGATTATTATTATTGCAGAATCATAGCAGTACTAATGTAGTCAGTCCTTTAATTATTATTCCACCATTCTTGTCATTATTATCTTCTTAAAAATTTTATTATCATATTCCTTTAGTACTTGATAATGACAACGGAAAGTTGACGAAAGCTCGTACTTGTTTTAATAAATCAAAGTTACATCCTCTAAAATAGCCTACTAAAATGAACTACTCTAATCTGAAGACATGTTCAATTTTTTAATTTATTTTCGGGTTCACAAAATCGAAGAAGTCAAGCCACGCATAGTTGAGGATTTGAAAGTTTCTGCTATCACGTATTCCACTAAACACATATTCCAAGCCGACTGATGAATTTTCTACTGGATTGTGAAATTGGCTTCATGGTTAACTGAGACATAGAGTTTCGCACTGAGAAGAAGGTTGAGTGGTTATTGAGTCATTTGCAGTACGCTGAGGCAAGGTTGTATATCCGAAGTGTGAAATAGCGCACTGAAGTGTGATGCCTTCAATTATGCGAATACAGATAAAACTGTACGTACGCAAGTTTTCGGAATTCATTTTTTCAAGTTATTACCTCCGACCTTGAACGAAAATTTCTGGTCTGATTATTTTTATGGCATTGGGTTAGTCCCTTGTGTTGTTTCACAAAAGGTATGTAGAAGTCAATTTGATAAAGGAAATTTGTACAGTTTAGATCAGGAAGTGAGGCGTACTGTCATTTAATTAAAGTAACTAGTCGCGTAACTTCTAGTTTACTGTAAGGTAGTGATTCGTTGTATCTTCAAAAGCGGTCAGAATGGACTATATCGGTATGCGGACCGACTGGGAGTCATAATAGCAATTGGGGAACAGCAGTCGCAATTTCTTGACGAGTAGAAAATAGTGATAAAGTTAATTGGTGGACAGTGAAAATTGGCCTGAATAAGTAAAATTGATATTTTTTGAAGAACGACTTTGAATGAATGTTGCAACTATAGGAGCTTAAAGCCTTACTTACTTGAGGTACAAGTGTGCTTGTTTTCAGTCAGATTGTGACCGACACGGGAGTTACCAATGATACAGCTAATCATGAACACACTGTAGGTTAACTTTTTAAACGGGACAATATTTAAAAACCCGACTCCCGACTACACAGACTCGGTCAGACGAACTAAAAAACACCATCACTTGAATAATAACTCTTTGCTTTGGAAATCAAAATTCTGATAAAATGTTCAGTCCCTCAACTGCACTTTTGATATTGTGTCTTTACAATCTTCCGGCTGCTGTGAACTGCGAAGTTAACCCCGAAAGATTTTCCAAGAAGTTCGTAATATTACGAGGATCCGTCAAAATTGACAATGCAATCACTCACTTCTCTCGACTTCGGGACTTTTATAGGATTCAGAATCACACTTTTGAAAGAACCTACCCATTCATCATTAGCGCCAGCTTAGTTGCAAGTGCCGTTAACGCAACATTGGTTGAATCAGGGAAGGTATGCCAGATAACCCACTGCGTTGATAGAGTCGGGCGTAACCGAAAATTTCCGGAGATAGTCCCAAGTTTTGTTGTCCTTCAGGATGAATTTGCAAGTGAGAATGTTGTCAAGATCTGGGGTAAATTTTACAATTTAAACCTCCCTCGAAACCCAGAGCTTCCTAAATTTCACAGGATTCACGAACACTCAATTCGCTTCATTTATTGTGACCTTCCGAAAAAGTTAAAAATTTCTCCATGGAGATTCACCCTCTTCACTGACCCATTCGATTCCATGTCTTGGATCCTGCTCTGCTTATCTTTCCTTCTGGTATTGGTTGTAATCTCAGTGGAAATGCAAATCTCAATAATATCCATTCTGCCCTCAATATTTTGCGCAACACTGCAACTTGGAACCTCACCAATTTCCAAGCGTTCCGCCCTATTCCAGCTGTGGATGGCGGTGTCCTTAATCACGGAGCACTTCTACACAGGAACAATCACAAGCACGCTCATCAGTCCTGCGCCCGATGATGTTATTAAAACCTTTCAAGATTTGCATTTAAAAAATTACGTATTCGATCCTCTCTTTGTCAGTATGAAGAACCCAATAAATAAGACCCTTCTAGGGTTCAAGTCCACATCACCCACACGCAGAGCTCTACTTCACCTCCTGGAAAATGGGGTGCCACCTAAAAAAGGAGAACACTTCAAAAAGGTAAGGCGGCAATTTTGCTTGGACCATGAAAGGAAACGATTTGTAACTTACTTCAACGTAGCTGCATTGGAGGTGGTTAGGGATTTTGAAGACACCATCAAAGAACATGCCACAACCAGCAAACTGAAGTCAAGAAGGTGCCACATTGGATTGGAGCCACTTCGCACAGATGAGCACCACATTGTCTTAATTCCTCCGGGGAACCTTCATTTGAATCTGGCATTTGGCAGGCTTTGGAATGCGGGAATTTTGCAGCGCATCTTCCAAGAGGGTGCTGCAATGAGGTCCTCAAAACGAGTTCAGGACAGGTCACGAATTTTGGGGAACATGCTAAAAAGAAAAGGCAGCGAAGGGGACTTTATAGAATTAAGCCTGGAAGGGAAAATTGTCACGGTTTTCATACTTTGGGGTGTTTGTATTATTCTGTGCTTCGGTAGCTTTGCTGGAGAGCGAGTCTGCTTTTATTTCAAGGAAGGTTCCATAAAATCGGTTTGAGCTGCTCTGATGGTTCGTTACTGGCCCTAATCGCGCAAACCTCTTTCCGCCCAGAGGTTAATTTCCTCCCAGACCACTTTCCACCACGGTCACTTTCTGCCCGAGCCATTTTCCTTCCGGGCCACTTTCCTCCCGAGCCACTTTCCTCCCATACCACTTTCCCCTCAGAACCGCTTCCTCCCAGGCATTGTTTTCCCCGAAAAAGTTGGACACATACTTGAATTTTTAATTAACAATGTGTACATTTTTATTGATATCCGACTAAAATACTGAATTAATTATATATTAAAAAGATGAGGTCAGCGCTATGTAAATTCCATGCACATTTTCCCCTCAGGAAGAAATGGCTAAAACAGAGAATAAAAGCGGGAGTTTTAAAAAATAAGGATAAGTCGAAAACGTTCACTGAAACCTATCCTCCCCTTTCATGATTTATCTGGTTGCATTGCCACCCTTCATAAAATCCTGGATTTTTACTCCCACCGAGGATGTTCCAGGGACAGTGAACACAAATTTCAAGCTGAGTACCAAAGGCATCCTCGGTGAATCCATTCAACTACCCTGAAATTCCTCTAATCTTCAGTTCTCCAACTTTCTCCAGAAAAATCGTGTCTTGTTGGGGTGGACAATTAGAAACAGATTAACCTGGAATTTCCTGAGATTCCAACAGATCAAAGGGCATTTTTCCCTTGTGCCTATTAAACTCCAGAAATTCGTAGGTATTATCGGAACCTGTTATGGAGTTTAAAAGCTTTGCGTGAACCAAGAAACAGCTCAGATATCACAAAGTTTTTGGATGAATGCGCACTTTCTTCTTTTAATATTATAATAAAGTTGTTGTTGTTATTGTTGGTCAGCATCAATCGGCGTCCTCATCCAAGGTCATTATGCCGATTGGAAAGTCACTATTAGAGTTTGTATTATTTTGTGATCTTTGTTTTGTATAATTAATATTAATTAATTAATTAATGATTTTTGGTTGGGTTAAACTTAAACTAGTAAATAAAATTGAATTTTATCTACAGACAATAAACTCTTTTATCTCAAGAAAATGTCCTCAAAAATAGTAAAAAAGTCATTATGAATTTTATCTGCTTTGTATTTTTAAAAATGATTAGGCACATTCACTTTGTTGCAGCTGCTTCTATGCAGCTGTAGTTGCAAATATCACTGTTGCTGGTTGTGCATAGTGTTTCTTCATTAAACAAAAATGTCATCCATGATACCCGAAAGCTATTTATCCACTAACTTCTTTATTTACTTTTAATTGTTATCATGTTATACATTACCCATAAAAATCCTGTATAAAGCAATTTCCACTTTCTTCTTTCCACACAGGAATATCTGAACTAGAAAGCAGGAATCAAGTTTGTGTTGTCTTGAATGTTGATTAATGCTTGAGCCCCGTCTTCAAGGGACCCTTGCATTATTCCTTCTGATGGGAATTATCTTGAGCAATGCTTACAAGAACAGGAACGTCTACAATCTTACGTTGCCCCTGAAATTAATTTCATACGAGAAATTTGAAGCTCTCCTTAAAGACAACTTTACAGTACTCAGTAGGTCACACGTGCATTCCTTCCTTTCGGTACGACCTTCACTTTTCCTCCCGAATACGGAAGATGGCTTTGAAATCGAGCAGACTTCCGGCAAAAAGTTTGGAGTATCAGGAGAAATATTTGCGAGTGTAATTGTGTCCGAAGTGGAGCTACAATTTGAGCGAACAAAATATGCTTCGGGTCTCTGGATGCAAGGGTTGCCACAAAGTTAAGTAGATATGATTTTGATGAACAGTTCGTTGGTCAAGGGAGAGCAGAAATGTTTTCGAAATTTCCAAAGCTTTTTAAGAAATTGGCACTTTGGAGTCCAAACAATCCAGTATCCCCTATGATGAGAACACTTTGGTGAAAAAATTTCATAGAGAGGAGGAACCCATTCTTCTGGAAACCTTGGGAGCCTGTAAGAATATTGCGATGATCTTACCCGAGTACGAATGCTCTATTTATTCCAAGAAAGTGAGAAGGACTTCAAAAAAAATCTTCTCCTCTAAGTGGGAAAAGAGGTCTGCTCCACTTTAGAATTTGTGCAGATTATCAAAGACCACACTCCTCCGTATTTTGTGCAACGATTTAAATCAGTACTAACTGCGAGGCAAGAAATGTAACTTCGTAAAAATTATTAATTACGTATGGAATCTAGTGAATTTGCACAACTACGCGTGTAATTTAGCTACTGGACTTGATTGGGAATCTAAAGAATCAAATATTTCAAGTTTTAGCCCTTATCGTCAACAAAGCATATTTACCGTTTCACAGCCAGGCCAATTAAGTGATTAGAATTAAAATTTCATACAATGCTGACCCATTCCTTGCTTGTCAGTCAGAATGTTTTGTCCTTTTTTTGCAGACAAATTCTTAAATAGGTATATACCTAGTATATAAAAATATAAAGCTTTATATAACTTATGAATTATAATTTATAAAAACTATAATATTAATTTTGGCCAAAAGTGCGAGCAAATGACACCTGATTTGGGCGATAATTTGGAGGGAGCGAAAATTTTAAAGTTGCCAATTAAAAGGGGTCAACAATTAGGAGGGGGCAATGTCTAGAAGGTGGGCGCTAATTCACAGGGTTTACGGTATTATATGGCTTATATGGAACTCTGAACGCTCCAAACATTTGGTAAATTAGTACGAGCTCCTCTAACGATATTTTTACGTTTAATACCTTACTGGTTGGCTCTTACCCACAAGTTATCAACCTACTCCACCTTTGAGGTAGTTCGCTCACAAAATAAAATCCATTTGCAAACTCATTTCATAAAACTATTAGAGTGTCAAAAACGAAAAAACAGGAAATGATAATGATACCCACTTCCTGTTTGGCTTTGAACAATAAAAATCATAGTTCGATTTAGGACA
Organism: Troglopedetes dispersus; assembly: GCA_027744215.1. Lineage (NCBI taxonomy): Eukaryota > Metazoa > Arthropoda > Collembola > Entomobryomorpha > Paronellidae > Troglopedetes > Troglopedetes dispersus. The sequence goes on from JAHZNF010001059.1 coordinate 6,816, forward strand.
ACAGTTGCCATCATGGTCGACCAAGGTATGTATTTGTTCAGGTTCCCTAAATGCTAAATAAAAAATGTTACCGAAACTAGCGCAGAATTGCTTGAATAAAACCTGTTTTTATGCTTCAATAATAACATGTTATGTATTCCAGTCTTGACAATATTGTATATGTGCGTGTTTCTCAGTGATGTGAATTGTGAAGTTAATCCCCGAAACGCTTCAAAGAAATATGTGATTTTAGAAGGGCCCCTCCAAATTCATTACGCAATTAGACATTTCTCCCGACTGCGAGATTTTTACAGCACTCCCAATCACACCTTCGGATACAGTTTCCAATTCATCATTGCTGCCAACCTAGTTGCTAGTGCTGTAAATGCTACATCTGATAGAAGAAGTAGAACTATGCCAAGTAATCAGCTGCAATGATAAATTCGCGCCTACAACAAAATTTCCGCAAATAGCCCAAAGTTTTGTAGTCCTGGAGGATCGGTTTACCACTCGAAACAGCTTGAAAATTTGGCAAAAATTTCACAACTCAACCAATTTTCATCAGAACACTGAACTCCCAATACTTCACAGGATTCTCGAGCGTTCTGCCCATTTTGTTTACTGCGACTTGCCAAAAAAGCATAAAATTTCTCTTTGGAGATTTGCCTTGTTTACCGACCCATTTGATGTCGTGATATGGATCCTGCTCTGCTTATCTTTTCTAGTCGTCTGGATAGTTATTGCGGTCGACATGCAAATCTCCATTTTGTCCCTTCTTCCTTCATTCTTTTCTGCCACATTGTTACTCGGAGGATCACCTTTCGGCGAGCACTCGGGATTGTTTCAGTTGTGGATGACAGTTTCCTTAATCCTGAATAACTTCTATACAGGAACAATCACCAGCACTGTAATTAGTCCAGCGGAGGATGACATAATGCAAACATTCGGGGAATTGTATTCCAATAATTACGTTTTCGATCCTCTCTACATCTCAGTAAGAAATTCGATAAACGCCACACTTTCAGGAATGAAGGCTACTTCACCTACCCGGAAAGTTCTATCTCGCCTCCTAGAAAAGGGCGTCACTCCCGATACTGGGAAAGATTGGAGACAGATAAGGTTCGAGTTCTGTTTAGATCATAATAGGAAGAGATTCCTTATGTATTTCAAGGACAATGCATTATCCACCATTCCGGAGTTAGAAGAACACATCAAGGAACATGCCCCTTCGTAAGAGTTAAAAGGAAGACGATGCCACATTGGATTAGAGCCACTTCGCTCAGATGAATATCATATTGTCCTGATTCCTCCAGGAACACTTCCCTTGAATCTGGTTTTCGGCAGACTCTGGCAGTCAGGAATAATGGGCCGACTATTTCGGGAGGGCGATGCAATGATGTCATCAAGTCGAGTTCAAGACAGATCCAGAGTTTTTACTCAAATGTTGAAGGTAAAAAGTGATGAGGCGGGTTTTCAAGAATTAAGTTTACGGGGGAAAATTGTCACCGTTTTCATACTTTGGTGGATCTGCATTCTTCTCAGTTTTTGTGGCTTTGCTGGGGAACGAATTTTTTCCTATTTCAACCAATGCACAGCTCCCGTAATTCGTATTCTTGTGAAAGCCTGATAAATCGTAAGAAAACCTACCAGTATTTACTTACACATCGGGACTTCAGGGCAGGAGAGAACGTCACCATCAGACAAATCTTCAAGGTCGGTTATATAATTCTCCCGGGTGAAAAGAAATTTATTTTTTTTTATTTTATGTAGTACATATTAACATCTGGAGCCATCATAATTAAACAAAGGTAGTACTCTTTGAAATTACTGAGTGTTTGATGATATAGCAAGTTACCACTTCTGCCCCAATGTGTATCTCTGTGGCATAAGTGGTAACTTGCTTATCACAAAATGTATACTGTTCTGGTTTGATGCTAAAATATTCCGACAAGTTCTCGGTCCATCGTTTTTGGTGAGAAATTTAACCTGGAACGCCACCAATGTCCGGCAATGAACTATCATTTTTGGATTAACAATTGCATCCTTTGTGCGCTTGTTTGTAAACCAGACAATTTTAAAACTAGGCATTGTGGTAATTTCGATCCAAAATTGGTTCTGATGTAATCGAAAAACAAAACAATGGTTTTTTGTAATTTTTTTCCATAGTTCCATACATTTTTAATACACCGAAATTTATATATTTTTATTTTACATTGTCAGTTAAACAATTCGTATGATATATTTATATAAATACTTGCTGCATAAAATAAATCAACCAACACAACACATATTTCCAAGTTAAATTAAATTATTACATTGTTGAGAAAATGACCATGAGGTCTTGTAACGATACCGTCAGAAGTTATGTATCTTTTGGAATCAAAGCAATGTAGTGATGTTTTTGTTAACTGTACGGTGTACAGTTTGTGACCAAATGAACGTATCAAAGTCATTTTTGACTTTAAACGTTTTTTATTTTTTAAGACACAACGAAACTTTGCATGTTTTAAATCACGCTCTACCACTCGTTTTGAAATACCTTTTGCACCTTTTTTCCATAGGTGTTTTCCTTTAAACGAATACAACTTAGGAGCTAACCCAACAAATTCTTCAATGATTTTACCACACGCCTCATCTTTAAATTTCCCCATAACCTTTTTGTTTTCGCTTGAATGAAGGAAATGGTTGGGGGGATAATCGCTACAGTCAAACTGCTCGCGAAATTTCAACATATCCTTGTATATATCTTTGGTAAATATTTGATAAACCAACGAATCTGTATCTGTCATCAGTAAAGTCGCACGATCTCCATAATGTTCTTTCACGAAGTCTAAATGAAATTTCTGCATTACTAGTTTGCTTAGCTCTAGCGTTGTGAAACCTGTATATATTGCTTTGTCCAACTTAATTGTTGTATTCTCCAATTCAAACAATACCAGTTTTGGAGCAATTATAGTGAAACTTTTAAAATTACTTTTGTTTAGCAGTTTCTGTGCATCTGATCTTTTATTACAAAGTACAATATTGCGCCGTTTCCTAACATTCTCACACGACTTCCCGAAAACCGCGTTAATTAAAAATTTGAACAGATCCTTTGAGAAATTGTCATTAGCTTGCTGACGCTGAATGGTATTGAAATTAATATAACTTTTCAACCAATACTCTTGCCTGAATTGCAATGCCCTTCTAACCTTTTTCAAGATTAACCCTTTTTGCAAAAGGTATTTTAAGTTTTGATAATGAACTATATATTTTTTGCGATCTCCTAAATGCGGAATGAGTTTTGAAATCTTCGGGTTGTACTTCATGTTGTATTTTGCAAGTAGAGTAGTCTGATGTTCACTCAGCATGTTAAAAGGAACAATCATTTTCTCAGGAGCAAGAGGAAAATCAGAATCTCGTGAATGAAGTTCAGGAGGATACTCAAGATCAACCTCAAGCACAAAACCAAGTTCACCATCATCTTCCCAACCTTGAATATCTGAAGCCGTTAGTGCACGTGTAACCTTCTTACTCAGCCATGTAAAATTTGAAACTGGCAATCTAAATTCGCTCATGCAATACATGCTAGTAAAACCGTATCGCAAGCCATGTACATATCATGGTAAGAGCCTAAATCAACACAATACTTAGCATACATTGTTTTGCCGTAAAGGTACTCTTCTTCGGAAATCGTTCCCTCGGTCAAAATATTATAAAATTTGTTTCTGGTTGGAAATTCTGTCTCATCAAACATTTCGAAGTTCGAAATGTAGTCATAAAAATAAATTCCTTTTCTACATAAATCCTTAGCTTTCGACATGCCGAAGTATTGCACCAACAACTTAAATCGATCTTGAAAATCATCATTTTGGGAGTTATTCAAATTATTGACAAGAGTTTCCAGCGAGCAATTTAAAAATGACATGGAATCTAAGAAAAGGAAGTTGTCAAATATAACGCTCACATATTTTTCACTATTATTTGGAATGACCTGTGGTGAGCTTGTACAATACTTGAATCCACCAATAATAAAATGCATGTCGTATGATTTTAGATTATGAGTAAAAATTGGAATTCTAGATTTCCGTATTGTGTATTGAGCATTGCACTGGAAATGACTTGCTCCTCGAAAATTCCCTGTTTCGTGATCATGATCATGTACTTTCTCTTCCTCAGGTAGGTGCAATTTACAAATATGACACGTTTCTGCTTGCTGGTAATGAAGTTTCTGAGATGTTGTTAATTCTTTCATTGGTACAATTTCTGAGAGAGCATCTTTTGCAAACTCAACAAAGTGAAAAATTGTTTTAAAAAGTTGCTTGATGCAGTCTTCTCCTCTGTATACTTTGCTTTTAACAATACCCTTTTTTATATCAACAAGCAGCAAGCAAAATCCGGACGGAGAATGCTTTTTCAATACACTTATGCAATCGGTATTTCCCTTGTCTGGTGCTATCATAATACTCTCCAAATCAAGATACATAACAAATTTCAGTGGAAGTTGCTTATGGAAATTTTTGAACTCAATTACTGGTACATCACCCTCAGCACATAATTTAGGCATTAACACTTTTTTCGCTTTGAAGGAACCACAAGTCTCTACATGCGTGGCAATGTTTTTTGTCCTAAAAAAGTTTAAACAATTATAGCAAAAAACATGCTGCTTCTTATTTTGTTTGCCAAAAAGCCTGCTCAAGCTCGAAATGCCCACGAAGTGGCTTTCTCCTGTATCTTGGTTTGTGCAAAGAAGAAGATCACATTTCCTGATATTTTTATTTAACACATTCGGAGATATCCGTGCTATTGATATTTCACCGTTAATGCCTAACTCAAACACATTTACAGCCAGTTTGTGCGAGAAATTTTTTTCCTCAAACAAAGAAATCGAGTCTAATGTCGGTGGAGATGTTAAACAGTGAAAATTATATTTGCTTTCGAATTTTCGGTATTCGGATACCCTATTCCTATGTCTCCTATTTACGTCCTCATGATGAAGCAGTGATAACAACGCCCACTTAAAACAAAAGCTGTCCTTATTTTTTACGTTGATTATGCATTTCTTTTTAAGAACAATTTGAGGCAAGTCAATGCAACACCTTCCACGCCGCACCAGCGGGGTGTATTGTCCGATTCGAACATCTGATCCTATGATTTTATGCAGTTTCCAACCTGAGCCAAATTCTTGAAATATATCAATTATATTCAAAACTTTTTCCATTATTTTTCCTACGAAGTCGTCAAATCCTGACGAATCAACAACTATTTCTGAATTCGAATTTATGTACTGACATGATGTCTCTGCTGGTGTAAATTCATGCTGTTCCCTTTGAAACTGAACTACTAATGAAAATTGAGATTTTATGGTCTCACCATCTACAGTATTTAAATAAATTATATTATACAATGCAGGTTGCATTAAATCAAAATACTCCTCAACCGTTTGGACTTCGTGATCATCACTCTGTGAAAATCGTTGCCTGTAGGACCGAAGATATCCACGGAAGGCTCGAATTTCAATAAATGGAAAAATATCCACATGATTCGCACTAAGTCCCTCATCAAGTCTGTGGTTTTCATAAAGATGTCTTTGGATGGCTTCACGATCGCCACGGTACCGACACGAAAGCACTGGACATCTCTAGCAGAAACCAAAAATATTTTGTTACATAAGGCTCAGTAAATTGTCTTAAATAAAATGTATTTTCAAAACAACTTTCATACCATTTTTTTAAAATTTGGTTCTCCAAATGAATGTGCTTGCACTCTTGTGGTATCAGCAGGCGCCCGAACTGTGAATGCAAATAATACACATAAAAATTCGAAAATTAATTTCACGTTTTCAAGCACAAAATATACAATTCAAAAAATTTTATGTAAAACTTACTTGAGGTTTCAATTGAAACTGTAGCTTCTATTTAAAAGAAGTATGGGAAAAATCCAATATTTTTTATTTTATGATATTAATAGATTCGCATTGAAAAAATTTCAGGTTTCCAAGAGAAATTTAATTTTATCTCAAAGAGAAGATTGAGGACAAGTCCAGCATATATTTGATACAATAATAATATTAATTGATTCAAACTTCAACGAAGAATGACGGAACTTTTTTCACAGATTTTCGTTTATAAAGCGACGCTGACTTGTCCGCAGCGCTTGTAACGCGTGAAGAATGGATATCTGCATGAGTATTAAATTGACATTTTTATTAGTTTCAAGTTTCAAATATTTCTATTTTTATCAATTATGAGGAGGTACGTTTGACCGGAACACGTTGCACAAATTGTATCGTAAAGTAAAAGTATACGACGCACCCTGCTTACTGTTACATACATACAATGCTAACCTAGTATCACTCAGCTGGAAAAATAGTTCATATTAGAGACAGCATGCCATTCCACATAACAAGTTCAATCGCTTCACAACGTCGCTTTTTCTGCTGAAACTCCAAGAAAGATTTAGGTAGCTGTGCAGAGTACTAACCATAATACATCAGCCTCCGTCTGTCCAGCGTTATACGGTTCACGCCTGTATTATATTGCACTGCTTGCGGAGGAAATATACTATACTTCTCTTTCCCTTTCACTCATGTCCATCACTCCTGCGTTCTCTTTCACGTAGATAGTGACAGCATGCACTACGTCTGTATTATAGTATGCTGCTTACGAAGGAAATATACTATGCTTCTCTCTCACTCACGTGCACCACTCTTTCGTTCTCTTAAAAGAAGAGTAAAGTAAAAAGACATGTGTGTGCAGTTCTGTGGGAATCAAACTGAAATAAAAAATAGCTGAAAATTGCTTTGTATAACTATGAACGGCATATTCCAGATCCTAAAATAAAACATTTATAGCTTGTGTGCTCTTGTCGCAGCGACTTCTGCACAATTATTGTCGACACTTCAAAAATAGCAAATACTAATCAAATTCTTTGGAGATTTTATCAAATCGATAAGTATTGTTGTTGGTGTTAAGGCTAGATGCATCGTGAGAACGGAATGATTTCACAGTTTCATCGTAAACGTTGAGCGAAGTTAAGCGTTTCGTTTAAAAAAAGTCTTGTATATAAATGCTGTTGAAGTGTGTGCATTTTATTCACACAGCATTTCTCTGCTCCATCTGCAAGACCAAAGCAAACGATCGACTACAAGGAAACTTTTATACATCATTCAACATGCCACTTAAACGTGAGTAAAATCAGATCCGAAAATAAGCTACTCCAACTTCAATTTTTTAAAAATGTTTTCAAAACCAATTTCTTGCTTTTTCATTCAAGGTAAGGCGTTGCCCACCGGGGGATTGTCCGTGGAGCAAGCTCGAAAAGTTATGAAAACTGCACCCACACGTTCCCTGGAATACAAGGAGGCAAAAAAGGTGGTGGAGGAAAGCGAGAAAATCATTGAAGGTGGGTTTCAAATTTTTTATCATAAATATTAATTTCATTTTATAATTTTCACAAAATTTCCTGGTAGCTCACTACATATTTCTAATTCCATCATGCTTTTAAATTTCAGAAATGTCCAGTGGGAGTGAATCTGAGCCGGTTGAATCTGCAATGTCCTCCGACGAGGAGGAACCTGAGACGACATCGGGACGATCCAGGAAACGCACCAAATCAGCTTCTTTATCCGGTAAACAACGAGCATCAACCCAAAAATTGAAGCCCATGATAAAAAATTATTCAACCGAGAAGGAGGACACCAACAACATTGTGTACTATGACGCAAACATTGGTGCTGGTTACTCCGTCAAACTTTCTAAATACACGAAAAATGACAAATTCTATTGTCAATTTCGGAAAAGTGGTCAAGCAGGTTGCAATGTTCCTATGGACTTGTTTCCTGCACTGCAGAAAACCATACAAGACATTTCAAAAATCAAATATTAAACTATTTTCACCCATGTTAAACGATTTTAAATAAATAAAAAGTTGAAACGAAACTTGTACTCATGTTTTATGTTTGTTGTTCTTTCAGAAAATTCATTCTCCTTTATTCTATTGCATGGCAAGTCACATCCACCGTTGAAGGGTTATGCAGGCTCAGCAGGTTGGGACTTATCCAGCTGTGTCAACATTTCAATCAACCCGGGGGAAACTAAGAAAGTTAATACTGGAGTTGGGGTGATTCTTCCCGAGTTCACATATGCACGAGTAACTGATCGCAGCAGCGTTGCATTAAACGGCGTTCACGTATTTGGAGGGGTGATTGATAGGTACTTCCGAACATTTTAAGAAATAAACATTAAAATTTATATACAAATTCAACTAATGAAGCTTGAAACTTTCAGGGACTTTCGTGGGTCAATTGAAGTTATTCTTCACAACGCTGGGCGTCAGATCTTCAACGTGGTAGTTGGAAACAAAATTGCGCAACTGCTTGTGGAACAAGTAACACATTTCACACCAACGGTTCGTCATGGGTTTCCAATGGGGATTAAGGACACCGAGAGGGGAGAAAAAGGATTCGGGAGTTCAGGTGAAAGCATACAAAATGTGTAAACAAATTGTTTCAAGTGATGCAGAACACTTTAAAAATTGAATAAATTTGACAAAAAAAACAGACAGATGCATGAAAGGAGTTTTTTTTGTGAACTTGACACTTGAAATGGAATCACACACCACGGTCCATAAGCTTCCTGTTCATATTCCTGAGCGTTCAACTATGCTTTGGGTGATCGCAAGGCTGATTGATTCTTTCAAGCCTGCACAAATACCCATCAAACTCTTCTTC
>JAHZNF010001060.1:0-16108 GCA_027744215.1 Troglopedetes dispersus
TTCAAAGCAGAAACTAACATGGGACAGTGTATGTTTATTTTGACGGGAAATTTTAAAACGACAAATTTATACTCACGCTTCCTTTGATGTAAAATTTCTTCTTCCAAAAGTCCCATAAATTTAATCCATGTTTGGATTAGTCTTGCTTGATATTCTTTTCTAGTCTTGATCTGCGAGCGCAGCAAAATTAGCATATGACAATTAAATATTACTTTACTTGTATGCCATACTTTTTGGGGAAAAAATTCACCAAGAAATAGGTCCACATGACAAAGATTGAGCATATAGTTTTGGACTCCAGATTAACGGAATCACGAATTCCATTTTCATCTACCTCATTGGGCACATCAGTTCAAGATTTGTTATTTGGGTCGAACAACCAAGCAAAAGTTCATGTTAACTTCCAATTTGATTATCATGTTCCGGTTACCCAATTTCTCACTGGGTCGTTAAATTCGGCGATTTGATTCTCGTCATTATTTATGTTTTTCCCATTGTTAAGAAAAATTGACAATGGTAGGCCACCCAGAAGAATTCCTTGATAGCCATGCTAATGCTGCATAAATATTTCCAGAATTCAATTATTTTTTCTTTCCAGGACATTATCATATAACTTGAAAACGCTGCACAATGCTGCATTGTTAAATTAACAAGAAGCACCCGGTATATTAACAAAACCACACACAGCCTTATTATTTAGATTTCCTCAGTTCTTTCCCTAAATGCATGGATTTTCACTTCGAAAAGGAAAAAAATTAATGGCGCTTGCTGATAATGGTGCTGCTCAACTGTAAAATTATGTGATTGTTAAATGACGAGCGGGGATGCATTCGGTTAGCAAAAAATTGTTATGTGAACATGAGTCATCATCATCATCATCATCGTCCCCGTCATTGTATTTAATAATCATGTACCCCTATGTTGAAGTAACAAGCACGCTATTCACATAAAAATGGGTTTTCCAATTAGAGAAAAGAGCAGGTTGCACCATCTCCGCTCGGATTTACGTTTTATAGTTTTACCTACAAAAAATCCTATTGCTGATCATCGTGCTTGTGATTATGAGGTGAACAGTTCCAGAAAAAGTTGTGGTGCATAAAATTGAAAGTAATTTGTGCGAATAGAGCAAGAAAACGCTCGCACACACAAACACACGTCAGACTCGTGACGATTTGTTTAAAATGATATGAAATAAAATTTATATAATATAAATGACGAATACACTACTACTACTACCACTCAGGAATAAAATTTTGACATCCTTACGAAATCTTACCACAATTGTCAATGCATGTTTTTTATGAACTTCCTTTTAAACAGATTTCAGAACTCTTATTATTAAAAATTGCTCCGATGTTTAAAAATTGGTTAAAGTATTGTATGGCATGTTGTTTGGTTTAATTGTGTGCATTTCTTTACATGATATATCTATCGAGTTTAAATAGTGCTAAGGCTGTTCTCCCAGGCCAAGAGAATGACTTCCACTTTTCCCAGCAACATCTCCAGTCCAAAAGGTGAGGACCTCCATCAATAAAAAATCATTTTTTTCCAGCAGCATTAAATAATTGCGTATAAAATTCAAAACTACTATGCAAGGACATAATTTATTATTATTGTATAACAAATGCTCCTTTTATTGCATTCTTTTCAAAGGATTCCTGTTGGTTCATTATCCGGTTCAGTCTTACCTATATTCTGGTGAGTTTATAAAGGGTGCTGGAATGGGTGCTCATTTCATTTACTTCTGACTTTCACATACATAGATACGTATTCACACTCATTCAAAGCACAAAAGGCCTAAAAAACGCATCAATGAAAGGAAGAAAATTCTCCTAATACCCATAATAATCACAATATTTTAGAATTATTATTATTAACTTTGTTAAATACGATCTTCAGACTTTCTGTGGATAAGCAAAAACACAAAGAAGGAGTAAAATTGAAAAATGGCGTTTTTACAGTAACAGAGAGATTTTACATGTAAGCACCAAAAGTATTCAGGTTCCAGGCAGTGGATCTGTGTAGACTGAAATGGCTTTTATCTCCGTGTGTCCTGTCAGGTGGATTATACATAAATAGTGTCTTCTTGCAGTCCTCACTCACATCGTAATAGACTTGCAGGTGTTCCTGGTATAATTTAATATACATAGTTTAATATTTTTGGTTGTGGAGGCACTGCTGCGTGCTTCTACACGTACGCAGAGCTTTGAAAGTAAAATAATGTAACTAGGTTTTAGGAGTCATCTTCTCTCTTGTAAATTGTGACTTTGGGAGAAGATAAACCTGCCATTTTCATAATTGCATTTGATGCTTAAATGGAGCACGAAATAATTTTTAGGATAATATTGTATGCCATGTAAAAATATAATTCTTTGCTTAACAGCATGTCTTATCAATTTTTTTCTTGCAAGAAGTTTTATTCAGCCGAATATCTAGTCACACCTGGAAAAATAAGGTGCGCAAGAGTATCGTGTATGTTTTCGTTGTAAAGGACGCTAACAAGTGAATTTTCATGTAAACAAATTTTTGTAATGGTTCACTCTCTGAGATTCTGGATATTTTAAATGGTGCCTCTTTTATACTTACTGGTGTACATATTTTTCTATTTAACTTCAAGAGAAAAACTTGTTAACAATTTTGTTTTGCCTTTGGGAATGCTTCTGCTTAAAATGAACTGCAGTTGAAGGATTGTGCATGCTGTTGTTACTTCGTGTTAAGAAAACTGCAGGTGGGCTGCAGTAAAAGCCAAAATGCCAGTGTGCGTCTAGCAATTTTTCTGATGTTTTATTTTAACCTATGTAGGACATGCAGAATTTTGGGACTGGTCTTGCTTTGATTAAAAGAATACTATTTATATTGTACAGATAAATTAATTTTGTAGTGCTTGGAATGTATTAACATAAGAGAATACCTTGAGAAAAAACTACTCAAAGCCAACATACTATACAACTGACTACTGACCACCATCTCTTACATCTGAATCGGTTACAGAACCAATGCAGAAAAACTAATGTTGGACATATGAAGGAATTCTCAACCTACCCCGAAAAAGTAGCAAAAAATAATTTGTGTTGAAGATTGATAGTCATCGTTCATGTAGTATTGATACTACATACCTAAACGAATTTGAAATGATTTGTAGAGCCATCTGTCAAGATTGAAACATCGACACGAGTGTCCCTGAACTGAACAGAGTTTTCCCAAGAATATTAAAGGAAAATAGTATTAATAATAATACTGCGCATCCGTTCATTTTTTCCTTCGGTGCGTTTGGAAGATGTTCTCAAAATAACAACATATTTCCTGACTATTTCCTTCTCCGTGCTTTTAGAATTACACATCTCTACTCTTTTCAACTCACTTAATTCTTCAGTGCACTCTAAATCCATTGATTATATTCACTCCTGACCTAGAAAATCTTTTTGGGCTTGTGGAAAAGATAAAAAAAGTTGAAATCAAAAAGGGAAATCGATTGACCCCTTTTTGGTGTTTAACAATGCGAGAAGTTGTGCTCACTCATCGTGGACCGTACTCAACAAAAATTTTACTCTGTAATGCCGCTTCTTCACACTCGCTGAATTTTTAGTGCTCTCACCAATAAGTAGATTTCAAAAATCAAAATCCCATTTATTTTCAGGCTTCAACTAAGCCGTTTGGCGTGTTCCACGCAACGATTCTAACGTTGACAAAGATGGCCAGTTTTATTATTAAAATATAATGCTCTAAAAAAGACCATTTTACGTCTTCCAATACTTTTTGAATAAAAATATTAAAATAAATATATCGAAGCGTTATATGTATTACAGTATTTAATCTTTACACGAATAGCTTTTATTAATGGCAGTGATGATGGGATTTTACGCATTGTAATTTGTCAAGGTCCTCCAAATAATATGCTTCTCAGAAAACGCATCCATTTTAGACAAATTTGGTAGTCACTGGCAACTCACCTGCAGGCTCCCAGCTTGAAGCAGCAAAGTGCGATCGAGCGGCACGAAGACAATCATATTATTAGACGATACGCAGCTCCATTTACATAACTTGCGACACAGACGCCTTTACTCTGACAGTTTCTTTGGCATTCGAATCGTGTAACTCAGTTCAGTGTATTTTTTATTGTGCATTTTTACCAAGGTTTGTATCGTTTTAATCTACAAAGTTGACTGATGGCTGGATAGACAAGGTTTCTAAAAAACAGTTGTGTAAGTTGCCAAGAGTCGGATCAGAAGGTAATCATCCGCCGTTGTCTTCTTGTCATTTGATTGCGCTCGCATCAAAAAATGGTTGGCTGTCCAATCTAAAAATAAAAAAGTTGAGATGTTGTAAATAAAACTTCCGATGTACAAAATGCTTCACAGCTTCCTCGGGTTGAGATAGGCTTCTCCTTTCCTCCACAATAATCATATTCAGGTTGCTTCTTTATCATTTGAATATATCGTCTGCCGACTGTTGTGTTGTCTGATTACGATTTAATATTTTTATTATCATTATATTAGCACTCCGAAAGGGAATTATGTTCATACCGGCACCGCCATCTTAATAAAAATAATCTTCCATGTTTGCCTCGTATTTCATCTGTATTTGTAAATCATTCCTCCGTGAAGAGTGTTCAACGGTCGATCCAGTGATTGCTTGTAGAATTAAAGGCATTAGTTACATAAAAGGACATAAGTTGCTTTGTCGGACCGTCTTTGATGTCGTGTGTGTAGAGTAGAAATGCACACGGGATTAAGGAGCAGTTCATTTAACGTTGAGATGGGCCGGTTGAAAACTTCCTGACGTCACAAAATTAAAGTCCAGTTTTTACCGAACCAACTTCCCCTTTTTTTCTGGTCCAGGTGACCATAAATCCTTTTTCCTTGGGCATTATAAAGGATGAATATCACCAGTTTAAGTTAAGGAACAACCCTTTCGTTTGGTCTATTCCGTTGTGGCATGCGTTATAATATGAACAAGGATTCCATTATTGTCGGAGAGGTAAAAAAATTCTTCTTGCATTAAAAGTATGGGAAGTTGAGGGTTGTTGAAGAAAGGTATCAAAACTATGTCCACACGAAAGTGTTCAGAATGATTCCAGCTACAAATTTTGAGCCGAGGAAGGCTTTATTCATTCCATCCATTTACAGATTATACACGCACCTTTAAGCAACATTTACTATAATGTGCCTTTTGTAGAGAAAAGATTTTAATCTGGAAATAGAAATCCTTAAGAAGGAAATAAGAAAGTAGAAAAATGACAAAAATCCCTTTAGTGACTTTTTCCCTTATCTGTACACCTTTTACACTGAAGGATTATCATCGTTATCATCAGCTTACCTGTGTTAGTTTTATACTTACAATCACGGAGACTGGAGAATTGGAGACTCACGTTATGTACGGCTTATTTTTTGTGGAAAAACTTTAATACTGGAATTTCCTATTTTTATTGCCCATCGTCATATTACATTGCTCCTTATCATTGTGGTGCGTATTGCTATCATTTTTTTCAGTGGGCAAGAATGCTTCTCAAGCTGTGATTGTTGTGATGCTGATAATGATAATAATAACGCCGGCTGGCTGCTCAGCGGCAGCAGTTTGACATGCCATGATGGTCGTTACCAAGTAGTGCGTGCGTATCAAATACACCTTTAATTTCAAACAATGTGGCTTTTGTGTCATTTCTTCCATTTCTCGCTTTCTGTCCTCAGCTTTGTAATAATGAAAAAATACATTTTTTATGAGAATAAAATGCTTCTGAAGGATAATAAAGTTTACTAGGTATGTTCGCTTCATTTTTTGCTTTCATTTCTATGCATTATCGTTTCGTATCACATGAAGAAGTGCCTTAAAACTGCAGGATTTTTGTCAACAAAATCATAAAATATTTTTTTAATGCCACGAAAAAAACCTGCAGTCACGTAATGACGGCGACAAGTTGCCTCCCTCTTCAGACAGCTCTTCTGATTAAGCTTTGTGGTCTAAACTGGACATAAAATTAATGGTGAGCTCATAACCAACCGAATCTGGTTCTCGTGTGGACACAAGGTGCAAAAATTCCATAAAACATGCATGCATTAATTAAGGGTCATGTTTGCTCACGTAAGTCTGGCTTTCAATTCCACTGAACGAAACACCATAGCCTAAAAATAAATTACACGAGTAGTCTTATCGATTTTTACACCTGAGTTTTATTGCTCGTGTTTACTGTTTAACATGTTAAACCATTTTGTCACTCTTCTCACTCAAAGCAATCACTTGACCGAAGAACGACTGGAACCAAAGGCGATCAAGGCAAACTGTAATCACTACGAATAAACCTGTCAATTCGGGAAATCCTGTCACTCTTTCCAACCTCATGAACTGCTCCTCTCAAGTCTTAGAAAACAAGTTTTTTTTTCAAATGCCTTCTGCAAAATTGGAATTGCCCCGAATTTTCTCCTCGGCTGTGTACCAGTGAGCCACTGGATTACGTGACAATAAGGAAACTGTGCTGATTGTTGTTGATTAGGATGACAAAATGGAAAGAAAAAACATGGATTCTCACTAATTCATTACAAATGGCACAAAAAGATAAATGAATGTAAAGCCTGGGTAAAGTCTGAAGCATGTGGGAGCTCCTCATCATAGTTTCGTGTGCGTTGTTATCGCGAAAACAAATTGTACAATTTGGAGCAACTTTTCACAAACAAATGAATGCCTCCCAGCAAGCTTATTCATGGTAGTACATGGAAGGTATGCAGTGGTTTGGGCTAAAACGTGAACTCTTATATGATCAGAACGTGCGAAAATCGCATGAGTTCCAACCTGCCATTTACAGTTTACATAACAAAAGTAGAACTACTCAACTCAATTTACTCGAAATCCTGGTCGACTCGAAGAAAGGAAAGGAATTTTTACAACAGTGTAATTTCCATCGTCAATTAAGATAGCATAAAAGGTAAGAGCACGAAGGTAAATAACCATGCATGCATGACACAATAATAATGAATCAAAGTACCAGTTTAAAGAATGCCTGCGTACTACAAATAAACAAGCATAGAATTATGATTGTCAAAAGGAAAAAAAACCTCGCTTTACTCAACACAACAGTCAAGAGAAAAAATTCATGCCCTTGTTACCTGTTCCAGACATCAGGAGAAAACCTGAAAACTACCATTTGTTTACTCACCCGTAAAATCCAAACACACACACACATACCAATTATAAAGCTTGAGGACATTGCACGNCCAAACAAACACACACATACCAATTATAAAGCTTGAGGACATTGCACGCATGCAAAAAATATAAGCGAAAAAATTATTGGAGAAGAAAAACGAAAATTACAATTTGCTACTTTCACCTTCTCTTCTCCCTCCTGGTAAACTTTTAATTACCCACGTGCACGTACCTACTTTGTCCGTTGTGGTTATACACAGAAAGTCTCACCCGAAGTCAAGTGAAATCAGCAGGAGAGCGGGGCACGTTCTCTTGCAAATTATTTATATCCTTTTTTCCTTTCGCTGCTTGATGTTTTCGTCTTAATTTACAGCTCTTCTGCATATTATACTCCACTTCAGAATAAAATAGGACCAGGTAAAAGCAAAAAAAAAAGGAAAATAAGTGAACACGAGGACCGAGAAGGAATCTGAGGTAAAGCCGAGACGTGACGGGCGAAATGAGGAATTGGTAGTAGCACAGAAAAATATTACCACAACAAGGTGAAACCGTGTTGACGACTGCTTTATTGCTTTATAATAATGCTGTTGGAGGAATGAAAATGTGTGAAAAGCTTATTGCCCCTGCTTTCTTTTCTCATTGCGCTGAGGACAGCTGGAAAATTACGTTTGAAAGGTGTAATCACGAAATTGTGTCAGTTTTTAAATGCACCAAAGGTAGTCCATGCCTAAACTTTACTTTCAGAGAGTCTTTATTCGATCACAAAAGGCTCAGAAGTAAAGCAGTTTATTAAATGGACCGACTACACAACATCCACTTAGTGTTTACTCTTATACGAGCGTGTATATCGATAATAAACCAGGTAGGAGAAAGGAAAAGTGTTCAAATTCAAGTACGAAAATGCCACTTAGCACAATAACTATAATTAACCTACAAGCATGCATATTTAGCCAATCTGAGTTAGTCAAAGAGTTGAAAAGCTCATCGAGTTTAACAAGAATTAGAACTGAAAAAGTACCATTACGCTATTTGTAAAATGAAGGTATTAGAATCTGGAAGTATTAGAATTCCGTCCGAATGTCATTTGACATTCTAGAAAAAAATCATGCAACATATAATATAAAATTGGTAGAGGTCAACTGAGCCAAACAGTATAATTATTTCACTGTCTCAATAACAATGGTTGCACGTTGCACGATTTTATCCGAGACAAGTTTTATTGCATTTTAGTTAGTCACTTTATTTTACATTTTTTTATGTGACCTGACTCGTCCGGCTTGGGAAAGCTTCGCAGCTGCTGCTGTTTAAGACTTCCATTCAAACCACCGTTTTTCTCACTTGTATAGGTAAAGATGCATTAATATACTTGTGTATTAAAAATTCCAGCTACAAAAAAAATTTTTGGACGATGTTTTCAGACAGAAAAGTTTTTAAAGCGCCTTTTTATCACAGGTTTCCATCTTTTTCCCCTGTTTACCTTTCAGGTGACGTGCGGTGACAGCCGTTTTGAATACAATGTGTAGTTGTATGCTAATGGGATTTGAATTGGAAAGGAAGGGAATTGAGCAAGTTGAGCTTGCATTCCAAAGTGAAATAAGGAGGAAGACTCATTGATACAATCGGTATATTATGGAGATTACTATGATTGCTTTTTAAAGTTATTGCGATCCTAAAGGTATCCTGTTTGTACAGGTCGTGTTGTATGACCTCTTTCCCCTTTCCGCTCTTGTCACAATTGTTGTCCACATTCCTGCGATGAAATGGAAAACAAGGTGGATAAGTTATGAAAGCGAACAACATCAACAAGAAAAATGTTAGTGTGCATGGTTCTCTGCAGGGCATGAAAAAATGTCAACTCTCATAATAAAGTCAATGTACTTTTGTATGTATTTTAAAAAATGTGGGTAAACTATTATTGTGTTTTGCAATTGCTGCTGCGGGATAAGGCTAATCATAAGAAAGCCCTTTTTATTACTATTTGTTGATATAGAAGTGTGTGCATAAAGATTATTTAGATTTTTTTGATTGGTGTTTTTATGGGCTGTGGTCACGCTACAGGAGCCTTCAGCTTCCTATGAGAATATTATATTTGACTTTGGGTGCAAATGGATTTTTCTCCATTTACTTATTTTCGTCGGCACTCTCACTATGAAATAGTTTACAAATGGGATAATTATGAATTGAAATCATTTTAATGCGACGAAGGTGGCATTTATAAATATTTATTCTTTGGGGGAAACTATGATTGATTGTTACAACATGACAAGTTTATTAATATGACCTGTTGAGATCAATTGGTTTTCGGACTATTTTTGCTTCAATCTGGTAAGCAGTACAGGTAAAATATAATAGCTGGAAGTGGCGAAATTTGCAGTTTGAATTTTGTGGATTCAGCCAATTATTTTTAACTTGATTAATGTATCAGATTAATCAAGTGTGATTGTATTGTAACTTGTAATCTGATCCGCAGAAAGCAATTGCACAACATCTATCTGAACAATCCTGCAGTAAAATAAAAACAAAGGCGATAACGTTCTCTTTCTATGGTCCCTTGGTTCTAGAAACTGAAGGAAGATGGTGTAGAAGCGCAACACGCATGCATTAATTTAGTGGTTGGGTCGGCCGGTGTATCACAGAGGGATAGTTACACTTGACGATACTATAATGCCTATTCGATATGTAGCGTTTATTTAGTGATAAAAGTAAAATACATACTTACTCGGAAAAGGAACTAACTTATCTTGAAGCTAATTGATATATACGTACGGGTGACGTGAAAATCAATATGATCCGAAAACCCACGAAGGATAATATTTTCTTTGATTTTACGACCAAAGTTTTAAACTCTCCTAATCATTCCAAAGGTCTCAAACAACCTTTACCACCAAACATTCATCATTTACTAGCAACTTTTATTCAGTTTTGCAGCTACGTCGGTATTTTTCCTTATCGTCTGCGACTGGAAAGGGGAACAGGGCAATATGAGATCCGTTCTCACATTTTTCAAAAGGTAAGTCAATTTAGTTTACGTTTAACAGTTTTATATTTCAACAGTTTGCATGCAATAGTTTAACATATCTAACTTAATATTATACTTTTTCACAGGCAATATTTGGAATCATGTGGATTATGAACATAACTCACTTTTGCATCACCGAAACCTACCACATGGGACGCACCAAAATTAGCAACATTCTCGACGTTCTTCTCCTTTTATCTGGAGCTAGTCACTTCGCCAATCAAATGATGTTTCTCTACGTTATTATTAAGAACCGACAAAAAATTAAGAATTTGCTAAATTTCTTCGTGGCTTGTAATAACGTCTCAACATCAGATATATCGGGAAATAAATCCTTCACCAGCAAAATCCTTAAATATATTGGCTTCATGACGTGGCTTGCGACTTTTCTGGGGTGTTTTCGTGGAACTGAAATAATTCAGCAGTATTTGATAAAGGGAATTAAACCATTGAGTCATGAGGATCTTGAAGACTTTGAATTAGTCCACATCTTTAGCAGCCTTCAAACAAATGAGGTTTCTTCAAATCAATTTCTATATTATTTGAAACAATCCGTGATCATTTTGATTGTCATTAGTACATACGTACAAAAGTTCTTGGGGATATTTATGCTCGGATTGGAAATCGCTGTGGCATTAACCATGAAATTCATATCTTCTCATGTGGTCTCCGAACTTGAATCCTCTTCAGCTCTATTACCGTCGTCTGACAAGCTTGAGGTATCCATAAAATAAATATCGGTATTACATAAACCAGCATATGTACATAATATATACATATTGATTTAAATTTCAGACTGCTTTCAGTATCCTGCTTGTTGTGAGGCATGTCTACAGATTACTGAACCAAATATTTGGCTGGCTTTTCTTCTTTACAATCATGGGAGAGTTTCCAAACCTGACCTTTTTTCTTGTGTTTGAATACATGAGCCCAGATGCACCATTGCAGGAATCTTTCAAATTCTCATTGATCTTTGAATCTATACTATTGACAATTGCCACGTGGGCAGTTTTACAGGTACATAGCTATGTTTGAATTATGCTTGACCAACTATAATATTCAATTCTTACCATATAAACTTGATGTCATTTAAAAATTGTAACTTTTAAATTTCAGTTGTCACAAGTGAAGGATAAACTGAGCTTGGAGGATAAGCAACACTGGCAAGCAAGCTGCAAAGGGTCCTTGCAAAAAAGGATAATCATGTTTGAATTGAGCTTGAATAGATATGCCTTATACGCTCATGGATTTTTTCAACTGTCCCTGCCAGCATTTGTGACCGTAAGTGTTTCAAATGATGAAATATTTTCGCAAAGTAAACATCAGCTCAAAACGCGTGTTGGTTAATAGTATTATGTTGTTTGCAGATAGCAGCAGGGATTCTTTCGAATACGTTAATGATCATTCAGGTCTTCATGACCAAGGCACCCTCCTCGGAGTAAGAACCAATTTGAAGCTGATGCTAAAGAAATCATTACAAAATCAGTTTGCAAAGCAGTTTTTTGACACAAGACACGGTATTTTTTGTTTATTTGCTTCCCATTTCATTTTTTTGCAGTTTTTTCTTTTTTTATATATAAAAATAATATCATTCGCGGAATCATGTATGATTAACAATGCAAAAATAAGATTAATAATAATAGGACTCGTATTCTTTGCATTCTCGTTACGCTCATGCATCCAGTGCATGATTATCAGATCACAATGCAAAAGCTTTTCTCTTTGTTGCAGGTAACATAAGTAAACACATTACAGTAAAAACAAAAAAACTGGTAACGGCATCAATCCTGAAGTTGTACAGGTATAAAAAAACTAAAAATTATTAATATAATTAATTAATTTGCTAAATGCTAGTAATATCCATGAGTGTGACCCCTAAGCCCTTCCCATCCTTTTCCTCATAGCGGAAAAGACGGTTGTACCTAGAAAAAAGAGGAAATCCTAATTTATACGAATTGTGCAATTTGTATCTCAAAGATAAGGTGAAGAGTTTTTGGTTCGCCTTTTTGTTCATGAAGCAAGCAAACAATGTTATTTGTGATTTTTGTGTACTGTTCTCCACTAATAAAAAGTGAAATCTGAATAAGATCAATTGAAAAATATGAAATTACCAGCCCTCGAGTTAAAACATTATCTACCTCGTCTTCAACACAGATTAATGATACTCTGGTAATGGTAAAGTATGTAAATGTATCTATAGGTATGTTATATGTGCTACGAATCCAATACCTATATTGTATAATATGTTTGGTGTATGTTTATTAATGTGTCTGTTTGTGTCAATGTCAGAAGATCTGTCTTGTTGTGTGGGTGTCGGGGAGGCTTAGCTCGTTTATTGTTCGGTTTTTGTTAATGGAGTCTTGTAAACCATTTTCCGTAAACGGCTCACCTTTTCAGCATACTTTGTCTCACATTGTTAAAGAATAGTGCAGTGTGTCGATAGTCACTCACTGAACTCAACTGAACACATCTTTCAACTTATAAAAACTAGTTGGTGGGATTTGTTAATTTACGTAATTTACGTAATACGTATTCCTAATAGCAGAGTGGAACATTTTTCGGTAATCTTTCATTTGAGTCATTAGCTTCTCTTTCTTATCCAAAATGCCCAGCATAAGGTTGACGTTCCGAACGAGTCTGACAAGGCGAGTTTTTTTTTCAGATGGTTAAAAACACAGAACATCACAGAATGTTTTAAACAAAGATTCATTCAAATTCTCCAAAATTTAGCCATCAATTTAAAGCATTTTACAGGGGAAAAATCAAAATAAATAATAAATAAAAGGGGTCTAAAATAAATAATCCCTACTTCATTTCAATTAAAATGATATTTTCATGTTTTGTGCATTTTGTGCATGAAAGACAGAAAGAAGAGCTAACCGTAGTTAGTTTGTAAAAAATCTTTGTGTGCGTCAATAAATAAGAATAAATAAATAAATAGTCATCATCACATATTATTTTGTTCAGATTAATCGTTTTTTGTCTGTTCTTTTCAAGTCAACAGACGTCATTCGTATTTGTGTTAAGTTATTTACCCCTTTCCAGTATCGAAACCGAAGCGGTATGAATACGGTCCCTTGTGACCTGCGACGTGGTAGAGTATTCTGTCGCCGTTGTGAGTCAAACCCACATCTCCGTATCCTCCAGGATATCCACCTGAGGCTGCCTATTTTGTTAATACACATAAAGTACATCCATACACTATGAACAAATAATTGTTTTGGTTCGTGAACGACGATAAGTTTAAATGAAGGAGCCATCTATCAAAGTGCATGATCTCTCATGCCCTTTTTTCTACAAGGTTCATTATTTTTTTTCTACTTCAAAGAATTTTTATGCTTCTACACGCTACAACCAACCAGAAATACAAGAGCAGTAGCAGCCTATACACTATGATTCTACCATTTTTTATGGATGAGCTAGAATATATTTTCTGCGAGGAATATAAATTACAATACAAAAGTCTCCAAACGTTGGTTAGTCTACAGTCAACAAGTACTTCTGTCCAATTAGGATAAAGGGTAGGTGCAAAGACGATTATGTTACAGTGGGTAAGAAGATCAATTAATAACAAGGGCGACGTTTTTTTTTAATAAAGAATATAGTATTTACGGTATCGGGTTCGTAAGCAGCAGAAATTGGTCTCAAGCTAGAAGCTCCCAGTCTCATCGGCCTGTAGTTGGGATCCTTTGGGGAAGAAAGGGGGATGATGCCTGGTTTCTTCACAAAAGGTCGGAGCAGGCGGCTAGCCTTTGGCACTGGAAGACTGGCAACTGGCTTATTTCCGGAGGCGGACATGAGTAGGGGAGTGTTTCCATATGCGGGAAGGGTTGAAGAGGATCCTTGGAAAGCTGCGAGTGGATTTCGGAGACTAAGCCCACCAAATCTGAATGGACGGTTTGGTCGTTGCTGTTGTTGTTGTTGCTGCTGGTGTTGGCGGTGGTGTTGTTGGGGCTGTCCAAAGTTGTGGCCACCATCGCTTCCTGGAGCAGCACCAAAGATTCCTGAGTTACCTGGGCCGGAGGGAGCACCAAATGGATTGTGTCCGGGACCACCGTTATCATGGGAGGGAGGTCCGGAAGGTCCGCCATTTTGATTTTGGTCATTGAAGAAGTTGCTAAGGTTAGGATTCGAGTCAGAATTGTGGATGGCACCGAAGAACCCTGGACTTTGATCTTCCTGATTAGCACCGTCTGGGGGTCCGTTGGGCTGTGGACGGTAGTCATCAGGAGAAACTGGATTTGGTTGACGAGCTCCTCTATCACCACCTTCGAATTGTTCAGGGTAGTCGTTTCCATTATTTCCAAAGAAGTGGGGTCCGCTTGGTCTACCGTTGTGTTGTGGTGGTCCTCTATGAGAATGTTGTGGTCTCCTTTGTGGAGGTCCTCGGGGTCCTTGTTCGCCTGGTCCGAAAAGTCCCTCTGGCCTGCCTCCTTGACCGAAACCTGTAGACTGAGAATTTCCGAAGTGGGATTGAGGATTTGCAAATGGAGAGGGTCCATTTTGACCGTCAGGTCTTCCTCCGAACGATGACTGGGGATTGGAGAAGGGAGATGGTCCTTGGGGACCTTGATCTGGAATGTGAGGGGCAAAGGGAGAATTTGATCCGGGGGAGCCAGCATAGAAAGCGTCAACTCCCGGTCTGCCACCTCCCAGTCCTCCCAAACCATTAATGTTTATTGGCGAAGATCCACCAGGTCCTTCATTGATGAAAGGATCAGGACCATTGTTATCATTGTCAAGGAAAGATGCACCACCTGGGGGTCCGGCTGGGGGACCACCCTGACCATGATGGTGTCCACCAAAGCCTCCGAAATTTCCTCTTGGCCCATCAGATCCAAAACTTCCTCTAGGTCCATCAGATCCAAAACTTCCGCTCGGCCCATCTGACCCAAAATGTCCACTTGGTCCATCTGAATCCGAATCAAAATTTCCTCTGTGACCTTCAGCATGTCTTCCCTGCTCAGCATTAAAATTGGAGTTGGATCCTGGTCGTGGTCCTCGTGGATGATTTCTGATTCCACGGAGTCTTGCAAGAAATCCTTGGGGTCTTCTCTGCTGAGGAGCAGATTCAGGAGGAGTTGTTGGTGTTTCTTCAAATTCTGCAGGGGAAGCCTGTAATTCTGCGGGTGGCTTGATTGAGCCAGTGAGTCCTGGGAATTCAGTCAGCTGAAATTTTGTGTCCAGATAATAAAAAATGACATTAAAAATTATTTACTGAAAGCATAACGTTGACTTCATAACAAACATTAATTCCGGCTTATTACATTTTTACAGTTCACTTATTTATAAATAAAAAATCACCGTCTACAAATAGATATAATTTAAAATCTAAAATCGAAGGGGAGCTGGTCACGCATGTAAAGGCAGAAGCTAATAAAAAAAGAATGCTTTATCTGCAATAAATGATGTTTAAATTTTAAAATTGGATCGCATTTTAGACCAAAGCAGAATTACATCAAACATGTTTAGTTTGGTTATAGAGAGTTCAGTGACGCGACTGCAGTGCTTATTAATTTAAATATCTGTCACGGTCACATGTAGTTTTTTGTAACTGAAACTACGATTTGAAAAATTCAAGTTCAAGAATCTTCACGTGCTCAAACAAGAATGAACAAATTAGGAATTCCAAAAGGCAACCGAACTTACTGGAACGAGATTCCTACCTAACTTATTTTGACTTTGAGAAACACAGAGCTGTTTGGGTGTACATACAAGCATCAATTGAACACACTACTGCATGTACCATAATCTTCCTAAGTTATACCATGCATACACAACGAAAGAAAGAGTTACGTTTTGAAAAGGATTTTTAAAGGAACAAACAGTAACTTACCGGCACTGGACTTCCTGGATCGGATCCTGCAGGTCCCTTATCTCCAGAGTGGAAATTTCCTTCTGGGACAGCTGCATGAGGAGGAACACCTGGAGCTCCTCGGGATTTGTGTCCTC
>JAHZNF010001062.1:0-12128 GCA_027744215.1 Troglopedetes dispersus
AGGAAAGTTTGGAACAGAGAGCAGACCTGAATATAGGAAATATGTACATACATTATATGTATTTTAGGAAAGACAAAGTTGACAACGTTGTCAACAAACTCAGCCCTCCAAAGGATAATGGGCATCATGAGCACAACAAGACTTGTTGAACAAGTTGTAGAAAAAAATAAGAAACGAACGACGAAATAGCATTGGAGTAAGGTAATTTATCTTTGGATCGTTTCGTACATCCATATTTGCATAGACTCCAGTGGTTCGCAACAAATTCACTAATTAACCATTACGTACGTACAACTTGCCTACAGTCAGCACTTTATTGGTTCAATAAAAAGTTGACATTTATTAAATTTTCACCAAAAGACCAGACCAAAGAGGAATGAACAAAACAAGTAACGGAGCGCTGTTGCAACCTTTGACGTTTCATGCAGAACTCACTAAAAGGTGTATCAAGCTACTCATATTACTCATTAATTTAAATCACGCATGACAATAGGTTGCTAAAAAACTTTGCTTCGAACCATCATTTACAATTTAAAGTAACTGCATATGGTTATTATGACTGCAATCTGTATCTACTGCATTATGCATATCGTACACAATATGTACTTGCCTGCAAGGGAGAACAGCCACTACTTAAATGCTTTGTATATCATTTATGCAAAGTATCGGTTGATTACAATGACAAAAAATCAAATCAAATATGGAATCCGTCAATATTTTTTGCACCTGTGCGAAGAGGATACACCATTGGTTACTAACATTGGACTTAAATTATATAGTTGGAAATGAATAAAAGTTAAAACCGACTGGCCCTGTCAACATTTCCCCATAATATGTTTACTGGAGCTTACATCCAATTAAATTCGAGTTGAAACTTCAACGTCACTTCTATGAAAGGAGTAAATAAATACTCAGGCTAACAACAACAAAACCTTAAAAAGTCTCTTGTAACAAACCCACTCGATCCATTCTCTCGTGAGTCTATTTTACAAGCCATACCATTACTTTCAAAGCAAATCTCCAACAATTTATATTTTAGTACCATTACTGACTGACTGACTGCCATATATTCATGCTTCATCGAAACCTTAAATGAAATGACATTCACTCCAGTCCAAAAAGAGCCAGTCAACTAGATACTCGCATTATAATTTGTTTCAAAGCATAAAATTCGTATTTCAAACCTCATTCCTGTATGAATACATACTTCCTACCGCAGGATTTTTGATGATCTATGATCAGCCATCCTACTTGTTTACTATTACTGTGTGCGGAACCATAAATATTTTTTATTAAATTCAGCAAAAATACTTAATGCTAGTTCACTGGAAAACCTTACCACACGCAATTTGAGAAAATTATTTTTCAAACCATCTACAGGCACGTGTGGGTGTCTTCTGTGTGTTCGNGAGAAAATTATTTTTCAAACCATCTACAGGCACGTGTGGGTGTCTTCTGTGTGTTCGATCCAAGCGGACCCAGTGAACTCTGGGGTTTGGTTAATACCAGGAACCAGAACTAAGCAGAGAACTGAGGAGCCTTGAATTTCCACCGACTCACTCAACTCACGACGAGCACTATCCCATTAGTGAGATGCCTATTCGCGTGTTTCGTAACTTGATCGTCTACAATCCTCTAATGGAAATGAAATGTCAGGAAAAGCAGAGGAAATTGAAACCTCGAAGAGAAAAACTAAACCAATTTTCAAATGGTTCTTACATTATACATAGGTACGTACACATCCTTTTTGGTTTTTTAGCATCGAACATTGTACACATACTGTACGGTTCGATGTCTATGAGGTCTGGGTTTGTCTGTGTGTCTTTCTGTCCGTCCATCGGTTAGCGCAAGTTTTAAAACTGTTTTCACACAAAGTATCGTCCACATCTCTAGTTATGCATCTGACATTTTTTGAAAATTGTTTTAACCGTTAACTAATTGTAATTAACTACTGAATCATGGACACTGCTTTCCTATACCTTCCCAACTAAACTCCTGCAAACCTTTACATATTATTCAAGTAGCTACGTGTTATACGCAGTAGTGACCAGTGGCTAGATTTTATGCGCAATAGTAATAACCAGTTGACAGATCATGTGCGCAGTAGTGATCAGAGATCGTGTACGTCGAATCCATAATTCATTGCATCTAAGCCGGAAATACACGGACAATGCAAGTTTTCAGAAAATGAATATGTACTGTACTGGAACACATTGCTCTTCCTCGAGAATCGGATTGATTGACATGTTTAACCGAAGTCAACCTCTGTTTCTCATATTTATAGATATGTATAGGTATCCTTACTTTTTTGTTTCCTTATGCGAATTAATACGAATGAAATACCTTAGCTGGCATTTTCCGGAGCTGAAATGTCACTTACTTGATGTGGGCTTTTAGTGGGCCTAAAAATGTAGGTACATGAGGATGTGCTTTTCATTAGAGGAGAGTGAAAGTTGATCTTTGATTTTTGTTTTGTCTGTGCTAATACTGAAGTAAGCGTCAACAATGTGTATTTTTGGTCCAGGTATATGAATGAATTTAGCTGTTTTTGGAATGACAATTACTAACTCTTGGCAGTGTTCAAGCTTATCCTACGATTTTATTTCAATTAATTTACTCTACTCTACATATTCGCATGCGACTTCCCTGTAGATGACTGAGACCGAAAACTCCCACAAAGATGTCAAACAAAAATTATTCCTTTACATTTGTTTTCATCATGCCATTATTTTTACGTATGCGCTTAGACACAAATACCGACATATAATTAATTATCTTTATATACCCTAATGTTTTAAAACAAGCTTTACGCATTTTCTGAGGGTTTAAATAGGAAAAAAGGAAAACTCGTATTTTAAAAAAATGTGATCATGAAAGGTTAAATTCCTGAAAACTTTGGCTCATGTAAAATTTTCAATGTAAAGTGAAAACTGGCAATAATCAAACTTTGCTGGTATGTATTGAAACTCAAACATAAATTTGCTAGTTGGTTTCCAATAAAAGTTACTTTCTAATGATAGCTCAAAGAAGGAGAAATTTTGTCACTTTCTGACACAGCGGAATGCAGAATGGGAATATTATGGCGATACACAGAGCATGGAGGGCTGCTGCCTAAAGCAACTAAAGTTTCGAGTCTTTGTATTCGAAAATTTTACCTAAATAATTGGTAATTTGGTAATAATAAAGCAAATATAACAAAGAAAGACAAATAATACCCTTTGTTGCAGACTTTATTCCTCCTGATGATATTTTGTTCAATAAAATTGAAAGATAACGTTCTGACCCCCAAAAAGTTGTTTATGAAGTGAATGAAAACTTTTACATGACTGCTGGTGCTGGTATTTTGGCTCTTAGTGTCGCGCCGCACAGTTGGTGAATTGAGCTGGAGGAGACTGGAAAACACGCACAGGCACACGTGACACAAGAACAGAACACAACCAGAAACGGTTGGATCTCTTCTACCCGAGGGTCTAACTACAACTACTCAGTGCAACCACTTTTTCACTGGCTTATATTCAGTGTCTGACTCCTTTCACTTTGACATTCTTGGGTTCATGATTACACAATATTCTTTTTTAAAGTGTGGTATGGAGCCTTCAATCTTTGTTGGTAACGCCAAGGAAAAGTGTGATTTCCTGTATCATTATGTGAAACACAAATACATATCGTATATGCATATGAGAATCTAAAGGAGAGAATGAGAATCTCATACTCTCCAATATGCAACCTTTCCAAGCATCCAACAAGTATTTATCTATTCCAGCAACTTTGGAGGAGTTGTCGTTCTGCCGTTGCGCTGAACAAGTGCTATTGGGTACACGGATGTACGGTTCTGTGCGGTAAAAGTCGGCAACTCCGCTTCGGCCGCTGCGCTCTCCTCAACATTACATATAGGACCTACTTTGGTAACTGTAACACAAAAATATAATAACAAGCAACAACGGCAGGAAGGATGCGAGGAAATAGAGAATTTCAGAGTAAGAGGAATCCTTCTCGTGAAATCTTATTGACAACTGACTGGAATGGAATAACGAAGGCTTTGTATTTTCAGGCAAGAAATATTCAGAGGATGACAAAAGGTGCTCCTTCATCATAGTTGTGTATACTATCACCATTGGCTGACCCATCTCAGGCACTCTAACAGGAATAACTCTGAATACTTTGGCATTAAGCCAGTCCCAAGTTCAAATATACTATAAACCGAGATTACTGACCGTATCTGTGGGGCTTTTCACAAGCACTTGATAGTTGCAACAACTTTGAAGACGATGAAAATATGTAGTTTACGAACTTACTTGTGAAGTGATGCAAATCATCCCAAATTCAAATGCACACAAGAAGATGCGATCATTCCTGACCGACTTTATGTTTGCATTTCTTAACCCTATAGTTAATATTTGAGGTATTATTATAGTAAGCTATCGCGTCAGGGTGTGACCAACTAAGTTCATTGAGAACAAACACACAGAACTGACCAAACTCAACATGAACATAAATATTATCTCTTTATGTAAATCATCCATTCTATCGTTGCTTCAAACACAAGTCGGTATAGGTATTTATGGAATTTTAAGGACGCCAGTGATCACACAGTGATCCCCACTGGTTAGTTAGTTCAATAGGAACACTCTCATTTCTAAGTAAATACGCACATCCAAACCCGCTTATGTATAATATTTGTCTAGATCTAGACCACACTGGTTAACAAAGTTTAATCGAGAATAACATGGAGGTTAAAATTAGTTGCTGACTCACCCTGACTTGTATATGTACATGAAATATTAAGTACGGTAAATGATTTCGTAACTGTTGTGGTAATGATTACTTTTTGTTCTATTGTGCAGGTCAGTTACAAAAGTTTTTGTTTACAATTTGTGCCAGACCTACACAATTCGAGTTTTATTGATTCACTACTTCTCCCTCACATAACGTGGCAGGAAGTTAACCGGTCCACTGAATTTGACCTCGATAAACATGATAACGAAAACAATTCATGTCTGCTTTTCATATGCGCCCATGTTTCTTATTCGTGCTTAGCTAAAGTGAGGCTTGATCTTGAACGATGTAGATTTTATTATTATTATCTTATGCTTAAAATATGTTGTACTCAATGCACACTACACACACTAAAGAGACTAAAAGGTCATTTTGTAAGTTAGTCGAGAAATAATAATTTCGCCGAAATCAAGGGATCCACGAAAATAAGGGGCCACTAACGAGAATACTACATATTATCAGTTAGCCCATCAAAAAGACTAAATACGAAACAAAGCTTTTAAAATTGTTGTACAAATACAATTGGACATGTGCACAATGCATGAATGCAAATGGATTTTTATTTCCGTAATCTTATATGCCTAGTCAGGTAAGATAAGCATTGGAGCAATAAGTAAATGGCTTCCTTGACCATTCGAAGACAGCTCCGTGGGAGTTTTTGCAGTGTGATGTTATTTCGGGTGAGTTGCAACGACTGAAGAAATACTTAGGCACAGAAAACCTAATGTTTTTATTTATTTATGTCTTCTGGGAAGTTGGTCCATCAAACACGATCTTTCCAAATCGAAGAAGACAACTATGGAAATCGTAGTCCCAATCATAATAAACCTAGGAAAAATTAGACGTAGAGTGGCACCGAACCGGCTCACTTGTATGGAACCTACTGAATCCTACTGCTACACAAGGATCTATTGCCCGGAAACTACTGCGCATACTACATATGTGACTCCTGTACCTTACTGCACATGTGATTCATGATCATTCATGAGCCGGGCTGGAGCCTAACGTAACCTTTGGAAGTGGGGGCGCTTAAAATCCAACACTACTGCGCATAAGTTCTAGCTCCTGACATCCTAAGCATGCATCATTCCACTTTGTTTAATCGTCCCGTCGGAATTTTGGTTCCTGGTGACCTTTGACCTTCTCTAAAACACGAAATATCGTGCGCATCCTTCACAACGCGATTTGCTTCTATTGAATTTTTTAAAAAGTATATACAGGTCACTGCAAATTGCAAATGCATTTCGCGTCTATCACTGCAAACTAATTTTCTAAATTCTGCGCCGTTCTTGATATATCGTGTCCACACTTATCCACAGACGGACACACATAAGCCGAAACATAACAAATCATCGAATTATAATATTATTATGTTCGATGTTAAATAATGGCATGATATACCAACACACATTCAGCAAAAATACGAAAATCTTGAAGATTGTCACTATAATACTCTTTTTCATTCTTCCTGTCAGTGTATTGTAACTTAAGGAAGCAAGGGAAAATACTTGGCTCCTGGAACACGTCGAATTATAAGAAGGGAAAGTGAACTTTGAAAAATAAGCCTTTGTATACACCAAAGTATACTTGGGCGTTATTACAAAATTTATATTTACCAGAAGGGTATCGTCATTTCTGGAATCAGAATGACAATATCAAAATCGTTTGGAATCATACTTATTAGGACTACGCATACAGACTCTGTGTGTGTGTGTGTGTTTGTCACTGTAAGTTCAACTCATCTAATGTCTTCTCATGATAACGTCATTTGAAAGACTGCCATAGTATGAAATTTGATACACATATCTAACAATGATAATATAGAGCTTGCCCTTCAGTTGAAATATAAAAATAATAGGCAAAAGATTCGTATTCCTTTTTTACAAGTTTATTCTTTATAAATAACAACATGAAACTAAACCACATCGACCCTTTGTGAGAATTATAAAACGAAGACTGTCACAAGAAGTCCCAACAGGTAACCTGGTAAGCCAAGACAAGCCAGACTGATATACAGATTTGTATACAGTAACATGTTACTACATCAAATAAGAAATAATACATCAGTGAGTAAAAAGCAGTACTTGATTGAAGTGTTCATTTATGTATTAACCCAAACAACACACAATTTTTTCAATTTTCTCTCGAGTTCTTTATATAGATTTTGGTCGGCGGAAGAAAATCCTTAAAACTACCGATGGTGACACTCCATAAACTAAACAAGTTTTCATTAAAAACTTGCATACATCCATCCTTTCAGATGTGTATTTACTTCCATGAAGATGATGATTAGCCTATAGGAATTGAATCCTCATAGGGCTGAAGACATTCACAACTCTTCATCCCCTCTTGACAAAATGAGCTTCCTACTTATATTACCTCCAGATTCCGACTTTTTATGTCAAACGAAATTACGAAACTATAAACGAAATTATACGGAAATTGGAAGAATATGGCAAACATTTGATAAATAAATCAATAATCTGTATTCATCTGCGGTAAGAAGGAGTTGAGGCAACCGTTACAACTTCTGAAAGGAAGATTGAGTCTATGTGGTTGATGAGAACATTTTTGACTGAGGATACATCAGGTTGTGTTTAATACAATAGGAACTGGGAAACATTGAATTCCTTGTTGTGAGCTGTGTAACAGTCTGTAAAGCAGTCAATGATAAATTAGTAAATACGTAATAATGGAAGCAGTGGAGACAATGAAAAACTGCCGTCGAGTATTGCATAAAGGCAAAGAAGAGTAACCACATTCTGCCAGTTCTTTTGTTCGATGTCGTTTCCTATTGTAGATGTGCTGTAATGTAAACACTTCCCACGCTAACCAGACAGAACTAGGCAAAGTATTTTACCTTCTACTTCATCCTGCCTGCGAATGAAGAAGTCCTATATATGCATGTAAAACTTGTCCGAGAATTATACTGATGTGATGAGGGATTCGACGACTTATAAAGGCAATTTAACAGAATTCAACAAAGGAAAATAAACGATTTCCAGAAAATTTGTATAATAATTTTTTTCTGAGATTCGTCTCTTTTTTAATTAGCAACTCCAAAGGTGTTTGTTAATTTAACAGTTCCGTGAACGACTCGGGCAAATGGCTTTACGAGATGTGATAGTGATACGCAAGGGACGGTTGTCAGATTCAGCACTGCTGAACTGCATCTATCAGTTTCACTTCTCAACTAGACAGTCATTTAAGGCCAAACTAATAAGTAAACAAAAGCTTCCCAACTTTTTTCTCATACTACTAATAAATTATTACACAAGCATCAACTTGCTTATTTAATGCTCAAGTCAGACAAACTTCAAAAACAGGTATTGCATGAGTGTAGATTGTAGAGCCATAATAGTGCAACCCGACCACTGTCCTTAGCAAAGTAACCACTGTATATTACACCAAGTTATATTTGAAATATTATTTCTGGAGGGGTATACATCGGCAAAACGAAAATGAAAGAACTTTTTTCTTTCCAGAATCCTGAATTTTAGCCAAGCAGCTAAAATTTGTCAAACTCTTAAACAATTTGGGGTCGCGTTCCGCATAAACTATATGAAACTTATGTATGTATGTATGTATGTGCCAAACACGCGGTAGCTTCTTCAATCTATAATAACTCTAAAAACTTCTATGGAGTTCCCAGTACGGAAATTCGTCAATATCATACGTGGCAAGTAGGTTCCATCCCCTTTCTGTCCTTTTGTACCTCCATTAAACAGCATCCTTTTGCGAAATATTCATAGTTACTTTCACCAAAGCACATAGACTTGCAGCACAGTGTTCAGTTAAGGAGACTGATGGATTTTGAAGAAGTTAAAGGTATGTATTATTTTGATCAAAACTGTTCCTCCGACAGGCCCTCCTATTAAATCACCTGATGTGTGGCACTTTCACAATCCTCCATCATTCGATGTTTTACGCAACGTATGAAACTTTCTGCAGCTGGATGTTTAGGAAACAGTGTTACAGAGCGCTAATCTAACAAAACTTCTTGCCATATAACATGTTAGGTAATGAATGTTTCCCATTCAATATTTCAAATATTGTAGCTCTTGTATCACACAACCTTCGAAAGGTAAAGCAGGCAACATGAGTTGCGTCAGGTAGGAAGGAGGGGAAAGTAGAACCCAAAATCCTTTACAAGAATACTACAAAGAGTAAAGAGTATTGCTTTGATGTTTTTCGCAAGCTTCTTTAACTTTGTATGCAGCATTTCGGGAAAACATTGTATTTTGATACTTCCCGTTAAATCGAGACTTTCTTTTTTACAAAATGGTAGCACAGTTCCTCATTTTCAACTCAACCCTATTCTATTCACCAACGTGTATAGCACTGCCAAATGTGCCAAAACATTCCAGTAGGTTCTTAAAAGGCAGTGTGTGCTTTTCATCCAGGATTTTTGTATGATTATTTACATGATTATGTTGATAGCTACCTATTATAAAAATAAGCTGTTAAAGTTGCAATCTGACCACAGCCAATTCCTCGAGCCTCGAGGTCCTCTTCCGTAAGTATAAAATATGTTGGAAATGAATCTAAGGTATTAGAATATCAACCGTCATTTAACTAACCAACTGAAAACCAACTTGCATGCTAACTTTATATTATGACTCCTAATTTCTGAGTGATCCTCCAACAAATTCAGTCATTGTGGGGAGAGGAGTGGGAGTCACTAGAAAGGGTCTCAGTTGAGTACAAAAATGAGAGAGAGAGTCATCATGCATCATGTTTAGCATATAAAAATATTTATTTTTTTCTGGATTGACTATTTGTTGCCCTTTTTTGCTTGTTAGTTTGTCATTAGTTCTGATTTTCTGATGTGCATAATATGTATATGCGTTTCCCTTCATCTGTCTAATTAATTTAGCTCATGGAAAGCCTTAAACTGAAGGAAAAAGAAAGGCGTTTTGATCTTGTATACAAAGGAAAATCACAACAATGAGGGAATAATATAATTGGAAAAATCCTCTCTCAACATCAAACCAATTATTTGTATTTACTTGACAGTGCTTCCAAAACAATGCGACTTTCAGCCGACAACATAAAAAGAAAAGATGAACACGTTCATTTCACGAAACTTCGCTGATAACAAACAAGCTTGGAGGTTTCTATAATCAATATTACATCACTTTCACGACGACTCTGCTGGTCCTGAATGAATCCATCCACGGATGGCAGACATTTTTAGTGATTGGGGAAAAAGTAAACGGGTTCAGACAGACAATTAATATTCTGTGTTTTGTAAAACCAAAATGTATTACGTAGTGTAGTATGAGTTCAATGTAGGTTCCGGCTTGAACAAATATGAACGCATTATCGTATATTTACTACGAATGGTCCGGTAACTCATTTAGTCATTTTGGTACAATTTAGCGCTAAAACACACAGGATATAGCTTATCTTACTTTTAACGTGCCCATTTGCAGTTATCGGCTGCGCAACTTCTTGTGATTTGGTGTTCACAGGGTCGTGATGATGCTGGAGTGGTGGTGAAATCGTAGGACTCTGTGGAGGGGACAGTTTATCTTCCTCTGAGACTACCAAAGAGTTGAGGAGCACGGACTGCCTTCCAAGCACACTCACTCCTATGGCTCCAGGTTGAGCTGAACCATTGCAATGACCAACAACGTCGGCCGTATACACTGTGCTACCCATTTTCACTGGATGGTATTTATTGGTTGCCTTCTCGGCAACTGAGTGATACTGACGAGGCTGGGACTGGTCCATCCGCTTGAATTAGAAAGACACAAATTCGTGTGTAATACCAATACCATACCTCCATGTATCCATCAATTATTCACCATCATCATTAGTCACTTTTGTAATAGTTGCAACCGTTCAAAATTTATATCACAAATCGTAACAACTCAAAGGAGTTGAAAAACTTTACTACAAAATTGTCAAAGAACACGTGGTGAATTCATTCAAAAACACAAGCTTTTGGAAGTTATATTACGCATTGTATTTTCATACTTTGTTTTGGCTGAATGCAATTGACACAATAAAGAAATTCTTTTACCACACATTTACAATTACATTTACGTTTTTTATATAAAACGATATTTTCTTTTGGAAAAATATCAACGGGGCGATACCCTATTTCCACACAACAGAAACTCCACTTCATGCATATGTTAATCACCAACTGATCGTGCGACATCAAATACTACATTACGTTTTAATATTTTAATACATACTTTCATTTATATTTTACATCCCCCTTTCTCACAGAGATCATTACTACAAAAAATCGACCTGCTGGATAATATGTGGCACTAGTCTTTTACTTCATTCCATGGGATATAATATAATGCTTGCACTTTTGAAGCAAAATTCCGTAAGAATAACTTAAAGAGCAATAGAAACTAATCTTTAAATTCTTCATGTAAAAAGCAGACCCTACAGCCAACCAGCCCTACTTAAAGCTTTACGTGGTGCCTGCATTAACACGTTTTTATACTGGACCATTTAATGCATTAGTACAACTCAATCCACATGCAGTGATTTTCCAACTTGAACACGGATGACATGCCATAGATTAATCCATTATAATCTAATTCATAATGAGAATTTTGTTTTAGTTTGGTTTGATGTATGCACTATGCTCAATTATCTTTCAGCTACAGTTTGAAATGTCAACACAATACACACATGAACTTAATTTCCGAAGATAAGAACTAAGAATTAGACCGAGAAAATTATTTATTGATAAAATATTACAAAACATCCGTTACCAATTTAAAAACTGCGACATGCTAACAGGACTACTTTGTATGTTTGCATAAAGATAAGGTTCGTGAACAAAAATTGTTTCAATACAATAAACTCCTTGCTATTCAAATACAGGTAAATAAATCTATGTTACATACTTCAGTACGCGCACGATTATAAAAACCAACTGATGGAAAAAAGCACATTCCAGCATGCTGAGTTTCACCTGAGGCATTATAAATATGAAACATGTTGCTATTAAAATAATATTAACTATACACAGTATCGTGATTACCACACAAACTTGCAAAAAATGCGCCACAGGATTTCATAATCGCTTGTACGTAAATAAACCGCAATGCATTAATACGAATCATGGAAGTTAGGTATGTAACATAATTTAAATAACTTACATTGCAGAGCCTCTGCTAATGAGATTGCTCCTACCCCGCTGCTATAGTTAATCTCTGCTACTGTTGCCACTGGACGCTGCACTCACATTAATAAGAGTTGCACGAGACGAGTAAAAAAGATTGAGGAAATACTGACGGTCTTTCCTTGTTCCACCACATCAATTAAACTCTGCGGAGTCATTATCAACTTTAATGTAATTTAGGAACGATGTAAATTGT
>JAHZNF010001063.1:0-10219 GCA_027744215.1 Troglopedetes dispersus
TAAGGTAGACAAGGAAAAAGTGATTTCCTTACTTTTTTCTTTCTGCTTCATCGTCTCGTCCTCCTCCTCAGGTGTCAAAACGTATTGGGTAGACATGTGAGCGTGACTTGACATGATACCATGTATTATACGGTTACATTTGCGGGTATTAAATGCACATTAACTAGAATACGTGCTTATTATCATCTTTATCTGTGAAGGGGAATTGCATCGCATCCACGAAAAAAATTGTTGAACACAGTAAGTGAAAATGCAAGCATGTGTATTCTATGTTCCTTTTCTCTTGTAATGATGATGTGATGGACGTGGAAAAAAAAGTAGCAGACAGATAAACGTCAACATTTTTTTTTGAGGAGGAAAAGAAAAAAAAAGACAGCAGGAGAAGAGAGGTGAAACGAGTTGTTGTACCGGTTCAATTTAATCACTTGGTTTGCAACCTTCGGCGCGACCATTCGGAGAAGTATATTTTTTTCTCTTCTTTCAAGAAAGAAAAATTTGTTTGACAAACTGAATAATATCTTTCTTGTGTTCAACACTGAATACTTGTGTCAAAAGCGAGTGAGGAAAAAATATATAAAATAAATTTTATGCACTCACACATATTTACAAGTGATGAGAAAAATGTGGAGGAATTTTCATTCCCTGGGATTTATTCTGCACCACCACCACCATTTCGAAATGCACCAGAAGGCTAGTGTCCCACTATTATTTTGTTACCCGTCAAAAAAAAATTCCCTTCTGCTCAGATGGTGATAGTAATGATAACGACGTGGACATGCCTGAATGCAGGGAAAGATAACCGTATTAAATGAAAAATTGCATTGACAAAGAGAAATATATTGTTTTTTTTGCACCTTGCTCCCAATTCTTTATTGCTGCACAGAAGAAGAAGACAGAGAAAATTGATGATGATGAGGATGTGTTAGCCAAGTCAGCAGCCTTTCGTTATCCGTGTAACGTTGACATGTGCATGTCCCCTCAAGCTAATCTGCACAAAAAATTTTGAGGGGAAGAGGAGGAGGATATTTTTTTGTGCACAATCATTTTTTTATCTGTGTTTCTCTTCACTCACCCTCTGTCTAGTTGTGTTGATTTTTTTTTGCACTTTTCTTTTGAGGTACTAAATGGCTACTAATAATGATAGAATCAAAATATTCCTGTTCACATCTTCATAACATGTCATGTCAGTCACCCAAGAAAATAATAAAAATTTTCTACTCCTATGCACACACACAAACAAGGCTGACAAGTGCAACCATATTTTTCTAAAGCAAGTAATTAAAATGTTCCTCTCATGCTTTTCATTAATAGTTTTCCTCCTTGGAAAAGTTCATATTTAGTGGGAGAAGTTAAGCAGAAATATTTTTGTAAGAGAATTTTATATTTTTTGATATCTTCCTTCAATCATGTAGTAATGTGGAGTGTACCATATATTAATTATATATATTTATCTTGTATCACCCAACAATAATGGATTTTAGTAGTGTTGTCACGTACTAAATAACTAAAAAAGGAAGTGCATTATGTGCTTATGTGTGTGCATCATTCTTAATTGTGTCCATCTCGGTACACACAGAAAGAAGATAAGAAGCATTCCTGATTTCCTTCTCGCGGATTATGATTATTTTTATTGTAATGGAAATGGAAAATGAAAATAATGGAAAATACTGTATCTTACTTCAGATTAGACGTAAGTAAATTAACGTGTGTTTTTTTCTGGTCTTATCGCATCGCAGCTTGCTATATTTGCGGTAGCACTAGTCCTATCCCGTTTAAACCCATTAAATTAAATGATGAGCAACTGCAAAAGTGGAGGTAACAAACAAGTATGTAGTTACATATCTTTGTTTTTTTGAAAAAAAATACTGGCTGTGAAAAAAATTTATGCATGTTGTTGGTGGTTTGAATCGAAATAAATTGTTGAGAAGATTATCACCCATTTTGTCCTCACACTTGACTAAGAATGACTGACAGAATGATAATGCTGCTGATGATGATGCTATTTCTATGCGAGATGTGCTGTAAAAGGAAACGTATTTATTTTTTTTCTGTTAAGAGAATTGTTGGTGGTTGAATCGTGCTACCAATTTAACGAGTGTGACTGACTACTCCTTGTCCACCTGTTCACCTTTCTAAATAATCTTGTCTTTCACAAAGTTGAGTCCACTCCGCAGAAAAAAAACAACAATTTTCTTCTCCTGCAGTCATCTCCGTCTACACAGATGATGCTTATTTTTATCTTCTTCTCTGGTTGCAATAATGATAATCAGAATGATGTTCTTGTCTAAATTTGAGCCAATCGTTTCTTCACCCTTTTTTGCACGCTAATGTGAATTTTGTGTGATGTGAAGCCAGTGTGGTCAAAAATATTTAGACAAGTAGCAATATTTCCCACAGATGGTAACAAAACAATTCATGATGATGCCAGAGAAGAAAAATATGTAGTTGTGCCAATCAAATTAAAAATATCATGTTTGTGCGCATAAATGCACCATATATATATGGGTATAGTGAATGAGTTGATTTTTTATTATCCTTTATTGCTGTACACATACAATATTCCATAGATAATAATTAATACTGCTAAAGAACGTAAATCACAATGCTCATCATTATCATATCAAATATTATATATTTTTCCTTTTTTTCTCGACGTGACAGTAGACAGCCGAAAGTTAAGGGAAAGGAGCGAACCGCAGCATTACAACAATAATATTTAATCATAATATAATAATATATATTTTTTGAATGCATCTCCTCCTTCAAATATTATGAGATTATTATTACATATCATATAAGAAATACAAATCTATTCGGTCGCATTCATTATATATTTTTAGGAGATGCCCATTTAGGTATTTCTTCAAATAAAATGTTTACAATAAATAGCTGCTGCAGCAAATAAAAGGTAATCATCATCTTAACACTTTATTATTACATCAGGTTCGGTATTACAATGATCATAGTAGAATAATATATAATTGTACCATTTCTACCATTATATAACGCTGCACAAAAAAATTGATTCTCTGTTCTCCAAAATAAAAGTACCTTATCCAAAAAAAACTTGGTAAATGTGGATCTTTGAAGGTTCCTTTTTCTTTTGTTATTATTATTGTAATGGTAATAATTCGTTTCGTACGTACGAATGTATTTCTTTAAAAGTTTATTTTATTATTATAGATATTTTTTGTGGTTTGCTCGCTTATATTTTGCTCTCTTTATTTATGTTTTCGTGTATTGCCTGTATTTAGTTATGTACCTACTTAGATTTTACCTACAAAAAGAACTATGATTATGTATATACGAGCTATTTACCTTAATCTATGGTCTAAGTATTTTGTAAGCTGTTTTTTTATTATCATCCAATTCAGAATAATTATTAGTCTAAATAATTAAATAGTTTCCTTGCGCCACTCTCTGCTCTATGATTATTCAAAACCAATTTTAGTTTCCAGTGACGTACTTCAATTTGTTTTTTTATTTTTTTGCTGGAATAAAATGTGGGACAAGGAAACACTACCATGATGGAGGTGATGATAAGATGATTCTGAATAGAAATGTGGAAAATATGCCTTTTTGTCTGCTTCTGCCTTGTTCTTTTAAATCATTCTTTTAAAAGAATCTATATTTTTTTAACTGAGATTATCAAGAAACAAATATATTCAAATAAAATACTCACGAATTGCAATCCATACTCAGGTTGCATAATCTATATTTCAAATTCTACCTTGAACATTCCAAACGTCGTTTAAATCTTTTCAAAAAATGACTCATAATATATATTTTCCAATTGAATGCTGAGAACGTGAGCAATCTGTGTTAAGTAATTTATGCTTGGACTGAATTTAAAATTCCTTTAGGAATACATGCAAGTTCCTCTAAAGAAATTCGGGACACAGATTGAAATAAATGATAAATTGAACAAGAGTTAAATTGTGACTTGTATAAAATGTTGGGAAAGAAAAATAAAAGAATCTAATGTCAAATTTTCCCCTGCTTCCACTAATGTCCCTATTATAAATATGTATGTCTTGTGTAATCCCTAGAGACTCACCTTAGCTTACGTGTAATCTTTAATATTACCTTAAAATGATGCCGCCTTTAGGTAATCCTAATATTCCACAGAAATAATGACAATTATGATGGGTAATAATAATAATAATATTTATCTTTCCTTTTGAAAAAAAACTACGGATTGTCAGCGGAGGAGGAGTGGTAAGCGGCAGCGGGATGGGGGAGTGGGTAAAGTCCCCTGTAAAGCGCCTCGGAATGTGACGAACTTGATCTGCTGAGTGGACTAAAGGCAGAACCAGGTAAACTGCTCGGATGATGATGATTGCTGGCGGCGTGATGATGATGAAGTTGTTGCAGTGCATGGTGCGGATGGTGATGGCTATTATTTCGTAAATGGGGATTGTGAAGGAATGCCGCCGCGGCTGCGGCCGCTGCCGCAGCAGCAGCTGCGGTGGAGCCTGGCGGACCAGTGGTGCCACCTCCTCCTCCTCCATTACTACTCCCACTACTGCTTCCACTACTTCCGCTATGGTGATGGTGATGATTCAAATTATTGTGGAGGTTGAGGAGGTGAGGATGAGGAAGAAGGTGGTGGAGATGACTACCTGCTCCACCGAGCCCGGCCAGGCCACTTCGGAGGCCCTCAGCGGCTCCCGACTCACTTGTGGAACCGCCTCGGTCCCCTCTTTCTGAAGAGTCACTGGCGAGGTCGGCCACAGACCAGATACGTGGCTTTTGATTAGGTGTGGAGACCGCGCCCTCCTTGCTCACATCCGAACAGCTTGACTCGGTCGGGGAGGACTTCCCGTGGACATGATGACTGTTTGTACTGCTGCTTAAGCGCTCGTGATCTGTGTCAACAGAAAGACAGAAACAAAAATTATGCCCAAAGTTCACACGTTATAAGTCAAACATATTATTCTTCATAGTTCCACGCCGCTCCAAATTACACATACGAAATTTCGTAGTACATTTATACTAGGTGCCTTGTATCGCAAATGTGTTGGAGAAATACAAAGTAAAATAAAACAGAATTCACTTCGTACTTCTGCTTTCATCGATTTCGCACTGAGACATTGACATGGAATGGGTCCTACCGCCCCGTGAAAATGAAACAAGTGTCTACACGTCCACTCCAGCCATAAACACGCCGTGACATTAAAACATTACATTAACATTATATTATTTGTCTCGAAGCATGTGTACACACATCCATTATGGAATATTTTTTTCTCTTTAAATATTCCTATTTAACCGGTCGTTCGTTTTTTTGTCTACATTTCTCTCTCTACTTTGTTTTCTCATGGGCTCTTTGCAACACACGAAAAAAATTTTATGCCAAAAAGCATAATATTATGTTGCTTTAGTAAAGAGTAGCCGTGTAATGATCGTCATGAAAAAGCGCATAAAAATGTTTATTAAAGAAAAAACCTTGTGTGCTTCTTGCACCATTGCAACAGCAAACTTTTTTATTATTATTCTTTTTTTCCCTCCGATTCGCTTTTGGTGATGTAGGTGTGCCTGCCTACAAAACATTTTCCCTCTTTTCATTTACACTGCCTTGCGCCATCAAAATCTATTACTCCTCCTCGTCATATTTTTTATGATGCTTTTTTTCTGCTTAAGTGGAAGCTATCTCACTTTTCAATCTTATGTTCGTACTACGTTTTTTTTGTACCGCGACTAATATCACCACACCACGGAACACAGAAACGAACAAAAAAAAGAGCTGAGCCATCACACTGTGTGTGTCTATAATAAACGCTATAATAAAAAACATCATATTAGTAAAGTACAAACATCTACATTATTACTATAAGAACTTTATATTCAAGTCATATCTTCATTTACGGAGACATTTTGTTTTTTACCAAAAAAATGTATAAATGTACCTACATCACATCACATTAGAGATAATCCTGTATTTAACCGAAAGAAGAATTTCTCCGTCGTAATATTTTCCAATAAAAAGCCTAATTTCAGTAACAACAGGATTTTTATATTTAGTACATATGGACACATTGGTACAAATTAGCTCGTACAATTTCGAAAAACGCGTTTCAATTGAATCTCTCGTCTACTTAAAAGCATAAACGGAGTCGAGCTCTGCGAACAATTGATACCATTTTGTTGTTGAGGCAAGAACATACAATTTGTCGCATTAATATGCAATTCTTTGTAAAAATCCTACAATTTTATGTTTCTTCGAGTTTTTTAGCATGCTTTTATTTATTGACTACAAATACTGATACCACTAAAAATCGGTGTACCTTCCTTGTCACTACATTGCTTTAGCTACCCTCCACAATTTCTTTTACACACAAAGGTTCTTGTCAGAATGATATCCCTCCCTGTTTCACTTCACTCCTTGTTGTTCTATTGCAAATATGTAAATGTGGGATAGCATATAATTTTTCTTCTTATTTTTCTCAGTGAGAACTTTTCAAAAAACTTTTTTAAGGAGGAGGAAGAAGCAGGATCATAAAATGATATCGCAAAATGCTCTCCATGTTATTACCACTCGTATTAGCGCCAACGGACACGAATATAAAAAATATATACTCAAGTTCAAACTGATGATAAACAAGAGAAGTTTTTTTCTTGATAATATTAAATTAATGAATGAAATCAAAAGGATGCTCCTTTGCATGGCAAAAAAGAATAAAAAAACAGCGAAAAAATATACAATCTATGTAATATTTTTTTATGTAATCTTAAAAACGGAGAGAGAATATAAGATAGTTTGTAAAAACGTGTATTAAAAAGTTGTGAGCAAAAAGTTGAGCCAATTTGACGAAGTCGTAAAAAAACTATACATATATATTTTTTATTATTTCTCCTTTACGTGTGTGCGTTGTTATCAGCTCCTTTTCAATGCCAAAAACTCTGAAGCAAAGTGAACATAATATTTTTATTACTTAAAAAAAACTCCCTTTCAAACTCCTTATTCTATAATATTTTTGTACTCGTGTAAGTTTTTTTTTCTTGAGACAAGTATCTTTGCTGCTGCTGCTGCAGTATTTTTTTGAATATGGTAATGGCAAGCTCTTGTTCGCGTATTAAAATGTGTGGATTTTACACCCGAAAAATTAATAATTTCCCCTTGTCGCAATATTATCGGGATTTATTTTTTCTTGGCACATTTGAAGCCATCCTTTTTTTGTTTCAAGCCCAGCCTTAAAAGGTATTTGAGATAGGAAAGAGAAAGAAGAAGAAAAAGAGTGCTTATCAGCTATCTTATTCAAGTGTATTTTTGCACACACAATTTTTATGACTATATTTTACCTTTATCATCTTTCCTTTCATCTTGCTCCGAATCTGAGATGTTCACAGAATTGAAAAAAGTCATGAATAAAAAAATGAATCAAAATATTTATGTACACAGATGACAATAACCAGGATTTTTTTTATATTCTTTGACAAAAGATGAATTGTGCAATTCCACCAGATTTTCTTCTTTTTTTGTTAGAGAAAGGTCATCTCGAGAAAAATAAAGTCACTTAGTAGCAAAATGTGG
Organism: Troglopedetes dispersus; assembly: GCA_027744215.1. Classification (NCBI taxonomy): domain Eukaryota; kingdom Metazoa; phylum Arthropoda; class Collembola; order Entomobryomorpha; family Paronellidae; genus Troglopedetes; species Troglopedetes dispersus. Next base: position 7,535 of record JAHZNF010001063.1, read on the forward strand.
AAAGTGTGTGGACACACATAAAAAATCTCTGGACATTAATTCCTGACGGGGCCACTACTCTTTTTTTCCACCACCACCACAATCTATTCTGAAAAAAGATTTTTGTGGAGGATTTACCAAGAAGAAAAAAGTCCCCTTTTCATCTTCCTTTTTTTGCCCACTTATCCGTTCCATATAACATGCTTAAAGGAAGAATATAATGATCCACACATACGTTTCACAATGCTTTGCGCACACACAGAAGGCAATAAAATGGTTATGTGAACTTCCAGCTATCCATATCCATTATAAAGCGATTCTCTCAAAAGAAAGGAATTGAGTCGCCCTTTCCATTTTCCCCGTCAACCAGAGTCAGTGACTCGTGTCACTTGGTTTCCCATTTCCCACCACCATCACCACCGTCGGCCGTCAAGCAATGAATGAGTGGGCTTCCTTCCCTAATGCACTTATTCCATTATAACCCCATTTCATAGTGTGTGACCTCCGCGCTCCTTCTGTCTCGTTGAGACTTTTTGAAAGAGAGAAACCAACTCGCCCAAAAATGCATTTTCTCACCCTCATCAAAAAAATCTAGTGATCATTTTTTTCTGGAGAAGTATAAATCAGGAAGGAGGAAAAATATATAGTTTCCCCTATTTTTAATGCACACACATTTTATGTTTCATTCATCTATAAAAAGTTTTGAATAATGGTTTATAGAGCTGATTTTTGCGTATAAGTGCATTTGTAGTAAATTTTCTTCTTTTTTTGCGATGGGCATTATTTATGAAATGATGGAATGGGACAAAACGGAACATATTCATTTTTTCCTTCCTCCTGGCTTCGTTGCACTTTACGTGCTTATTTATGGTGATCTCCATTAATTTGAAGGGAGTAAAATGGATTCATCAAATGTGGAAGATTGTGGAGTAATGTTTTGTATCAATGACGGGAGTTGCATACAATGAATGCGATGATAATGTTGATACTCACACCCTTTGTCATCATCATAGTAATCATAGTAATGTTTGACGAAAATGTGATGGTGCCAATTTAAGAGTATCACGCCGCTTAAATTTTGTTATGAACAGTATGTGTAATATTAAATCAGGTCCATCAGCGGTGAAGGTTGATTGTGTAAATAAGTTAAGGACAGAGTTGCTTCTTTATTCGCAAATTTTTTATAAGACCAAGAAACGTAACCATTTATGGACACAGTTTCAGATTTTTATTTTTGTCCAGCAATATGATAGAAATTACTGCTACCGAATCTTTTCCGCACATGTGTTCACTTCCATTCAAGACAAAATTGCATCTGGTGAAGGTTCCTTGTAAAGTGTACACTTTACACTCATTTTCGCAAAGTGAAACAAGACATTACTCTTCCTTGTACGGACCACTTGGAAGGAAAGAGGCGGAGTGGTGCACTTTTGCAGTACCAACACACCAGCATTCAAGCTGTACTGGTCTACTTTCGTTAATGTGGCCCGGAGGAGTGAATCGTTTTGTGTGAATCCCAAAGTGCTCGTTAAAACCGCCGTCGTCGGCCCAAAAAAACTGAGCAAGAATAGTGTGCAACTAACCTTCTCCACTTTTCCCCTTTTTTCTGTATCTATTTCTCTTTATAATATTTTGTTATCAATGTGCATACACGAAAGATACATTTATGACCGACCCTACATATTTTTTTTCTTGGCGGAGGAGGCGATTGATTAAAAAACTGTGATGACGGTTATTATTATATTTTAATTGAATATGAGAAAAGGAAGCACTCTATATTTAACTTAATTATGATGATGACTCCTAAAAATTTTCAGAGAGTGCATTAGAAGAAAGAAAGAGAGTGGTTTCAGAGATTCCGTTTTTTAAAATCCGGTTTTTTTGACGGAGCACCACAACATTTGTAGCAGGAGCGAGCATGGATGCACACACGAGAAGCTGCTTGCTGGAAGCTAAAATTATTTGGTATTATTTATGTGCTCGGCCTCTACTACACCCGTCATCACACCACCACCACCACTGCGGCCGGGCCACCACACAAAATAAGAACAACTTATCCTTTTTTGCATCATAGATGATGATCATTTATGTATTTTTTCGAAGAAAAAAAGGGTTTCCTTGTGTAACAATAATTAGGTGATAAAATATGCTTTTGCAAACTGTCAAATAGTATAGCCTGGAAAAGGAAGAGATTCATTACTGTAGTGCCACCCAAAGGCTAAAACCAGTGTTTCTGTTAATGGACGCTCGTTACAAAAAAATAATAATAATGGTTTGCTCCACACAAACTCACCATTTGTGCTCATTAATGATTATGATGTAATGCAAGGGAACGTGTGGTGGTGCACATCCTGCAATATATTATTTCTCTTTTGATCCCATTATTCATCCTCATCAATGAGCTCCATTCTATTTCAATGCTATTAGCCCTTTTTTTGAAGAACAAAATGAGAAATCATCTCCAACAAAATGAACTCATGCATCATCATCATCCCGATTGTCAAGTGATGTTTGTTCACTGATGAGCTTGTTAAAAGAAGTTTTGTTTGAAAAAAAATATTGAGTCATAAAAACTACATCAATTGTGGTAGTGGTAGTGCACATTAGAATTATCATTCTTGACGCAGTTTCGTTCACAAATGAATCATTATCGATGAGTGTCCGCCTCTCAATTTTGTGAAGTGAGCTAATAACACAAAATGTATC
>JAHZNF010001064.1:0-27637 GCA_027744215.1 Troglopedetes dispersus
AACACTACTAAGCATCTTTATAGTTCGTTTCTAGCAGTTGAGTTTCCTAGCATGGCATGCGTATTCATTTTTTCCTTCGTTACTGTATAGCTGTGTACTCAACCAGACCACTCCTCCAGAACCGATGACTAAATCAAAGTAAGAGATGTATGAGAGTTCACACCTGGAGAAACAGGCATAAATGTTACAGGTAATGTCAAGATAAATTTCAACGCTCAAAATACCGACCGAGTAAGCTTCAGATGTTTTGGAACTTAACATTGCAACAAAACACAAAGAACAAAAAATATAAAAGGGGATGATGAATGGATGAGCTTGTAGGAACTACATCCTTCCGCGACTTCCTCGCTCGTTTAAAGTGTTGTGACAAAGAAAGATAAAGTGTGGAGAAGCTGAAAGAACTTTTTAAAATGATCGTTGACCTTCTCATTACGTAAGATAAGTGTTTGTATGCACCGAGCTTATTACTACATATCCTGTTCCCAGTGAAGTACAAAGGCGAATTTTAGTCGACCTCAACCATGGATCTATTTTCGAACGTGCTCTATTTAATTGCACTGCTCAGCAGCAGCTTACATTGTAGGTTTTAAATTAATTAAATTATTGATTTTACATTACACCAGACACGTAAATAACATTTTTGCGCTTTAATTGAAACTCCCAGGTTATGCTCAGAGGACACCCACAATTTCCTTGATATCTCAGGAGCAAATAAAAAATATTGGTGGAACAGTAGAACTGGAATGTTCTGTTCAATATGCCCGTGACTACCCTATTCTTTGGATAAGGCTTGACAAGGAAACTGGCCAGAATCATTTGACAATTTCATATCGGAAGGTCAAAGGTATATAAAATACACAAATCTCCATGTACCATTGCATATACTTCTTTCATGAAATTTTATGCACGTGTTTATTATAATGATTTAATATTAAATTACAGTGTCACGTTGGAATGCTATGCATCAGGATTTCCAATCCCTAGAATTTCCTGGAGAAGAGAAAACGATGCACTTCTCCCCACTGGTGGTTCCATCTACAGAGGAAACGTTTTGAAAATTAATGCTGTCAAGTGCGTACTTTTTGTATAATTATTTTTAAATTTTAAAAGCTTTATTAGTAGTATTTCATGTAATTGGTTTGGTATTTTTCCAACAGGAAAGAAGATAGAGGTAATGTTCATGCTGCTCATTTGTTCACTGCAAATTAATTCATTTCAGGTCGATATTTCTGCAGTATGTAGGTAATATAATTTCTTGGGTTTTATATCACCGAATGCAGGAACCTACTATTGTGTTGCTGAAAATAGTGTAGGCAGAGGTGCTAGAAGAAATATTGCAGTTGAAGTTGAGTTTTCACCAGTGATAACAGTTCCACGACCAAGAGTTGGTCAAGCTTTACAATATGACATGGATCTGCAGTGTCACGTGGTAAGTTAAATTAATTTTGTAAAAAACTGCAACAATTGCGAAAAATAGTACATACATCATGGCACGACTTTGTAGATATTATAATGGCAGGGGCCAACACGACTTCCACGTGCATGGCTATAGAATTCCTCGTTTCAGAGCTTATTGCTTGCTCCTCTCTCATTAATTTCCTGGTGTTTGCAGGTAGCGTACCCACCTCCAGCCATCACCTGGCTTCATAATGATGTTATCTTGAGCAATAATCAACATTATAGGTAATTCTCTCGTAATTTAGTTAATTATACAAAGATGCAACTGTGTATTTATCTGTCATATTTTAGTACACGTATGTATTCACAGAATTTCTATTTTAACAGAATTTCTCACTTTGCAACGGCGGACGAATATACAGACACAACGCTTCGTGTGATCACGATTGAGAAGCGACAATATGGCAGATATTCTTGTAAAGCTGCGAACAAGCTTGGAGATGACAAAGGTTACGTGGAATTGTTTGGTAAGTGTGAGACGTGTCAATGTAGAGGGGGACGAAATCACAGGGATTTATCCAATATACCGTTAAACATTTAAATGCCTTAATTATATTTGTATTAATTTAAATGATGATTTCAGTATGAAACAGCATACCTAAATTGACATAGCATGTCTTTCATAATCGTAAAAAATAATTTTAAATAGACCTTCGGTGGTACTTCTTCTTTAGTCTTTTGTTGTTGCTGTTGTAATACGTGCCATTTTTGCATGGACCAACTTCAAAACTAAAAAATATCTTTCTGGTATTTCGTGATTTTTTGTTTTATTGTTTTGTTCTGTACATATTGTGCATATTGTGTAATTGATTTTTAGAAACTGTTGTGCCTGTCTGTCCGCCTGCCTGTGGACTTACGTATTATGGAGGCGTTTCTACTCCTTCCGCTACATTCAGTATGATTCTTGTGGCCGTTTTTGCTGCTATAATTTGGTTAGCATAAATGATTAGTTCTTCAAGAATATGGACAAATGAGACGATTGTTGCGAACCGAATGACAGAATGAATTATGTTAATCAATTTTAGAATCCCAAGTTGCAGATAAAACTTACAGGCAGCGACTGTTACCTGAAAATAACTTATTGTGGGTCTGGTTTGGAATACCTTCTATTAGCTCTTCTTCTTCATGGATTATCTCGACCCAGTGCTCACTACTGAAAACCGTTGTTACAGCTTTCATGACATTTAATTGTTTTTCATTGATGCTTTATACTCACACTTTACACGTTTACATTCCATGACACGTTGTTCAAAGTTCTTAGATAGAAAACTTTTGAATACAGAATACCCGTGCATGATAGATGACTTTCTTTAAGTTCTTTATGACGATAATAATTAGTTAATATTCTTAAATGTTTAAGGAATTTTTCACAAGCTGACCCATCGTAAATCTATCTATCGATAAAATCGAGTGAAGCGAATTTTCACTCTTATTCTTCTGTAGACTAGGGTTACGTTAAAGTGTTCATTAGTAGACTAAAATGAAACCAGAAACAAAGCCCGAATCCTCAAATGGCAGTATTTCGTTTTATCATGATTTTACTTTATTGACAAAATGGTAACAAGTATTTTATAACTTTATAAGTGAATAGTGCATAAATAGTAATGCAAGAAATTTGCGCGGATTAACACAGTGGTTCGATTCCAAGTTAAAAACTGAATGTTATAATAAATATAGAATAATAAAAACCCAGCCGATTAAATTATCTCCAATTATATACTATGTAAACTTCCACTTTTACGATTAAGTTGAACAATTTTTACTTAGTATAATTTCCACACAAAAATATATATAATTTATGTACATCTATTATATTTGCATATCGCAGTATTGTGAATTTGAATGTCTTTTTATACATTACAAAAGCTTTAAGTACTTACCTACTCTGATTACATTGAAGGTTAAGTTACGTTTACGTAGGCCAACTTTTTGCCTTTAGAAGCAAAGTTGATTTTTATTCCATTGTGGCTTATTTACATTATCACACCAAATGGATGTTTTGGACACCAATGTGATTACGGTAGCATCTTAATTAACTGCCATAAGCGATGTACCACACAGCATTTATTATTATATTTGTAATAATATTTTAAGAAAACTGTAAATATCGATACATTTTCGAAAGCCATGTCAGTTTGGAAATTCAAGTTCAGCTAGAAATTAAGTTCAATGTCCAAATTTTAAAAGTTTTAATACCGGTTTTATAGATTTTACCTGTGACTATTTCTACAAGGATCAATAAATATTGATACTTCTACCAGATAAAACCATTGATGTTTATCTTAACCCCACTCCGAGTATTTTTCGCAACATTGTAAACCTTTTTGTACTAAGAAAATAAGCGTAAGCATAAGCTTGACCTGATTTTTATGTGCGAGGAATTGCTATCTCGTATTTGAGCTAATAGAAAATCACTACAACAGTTCATGTGTAATTTAATTCATGTTACCCAACACGGATTTGAGTTTTAAATATGGTGTTATAGATGTTGAAGCTGATAACCATAAGCAAGGGACTACCTCTCTCCTTTGAATTTTGATCAACTTTATAGATTATCGTTAGGAATTTATGTATGCGTAAAAACAATTGGACCATGATCGATGTGTCCATGATTTTAGGACGATAAGTGAAAGACTGTCAGTCCAGTGACGAAAGGAGGATTGATGCATAAATATTATTCTTAATTCAGTGGATGATCAAAGCAGAACCAGCGTATGGATCATGCACATCTATCTTCAAATTCAGGTCATTTCTCCATATTTCAATTTAATACAGATGGTAAGTTCGATAAAAGATTGATGCCAAGCTTCTGATATTTGATCAAGAAGTCAAGTTTCACGTTGACACAGATGTGTCACCCGACAACATATCAAGATCCATCAAGAGCCATAACGATTCTCATCTCATCTGCAGATATCATGAAAAAGTAGTCTCTCTAAGAAGTATTGGTTGGATGAAGGAGCAAAGCAAACCGTGAAACTAAAGACCTTTGTGTCTCTAGGTATAACCTACACCCACATATCATATTGGTAATATCTTATGCTTTCCCTGTTAACAAAAATTGTAATTGAATTGCTGTAATTAACCTGCATGGTTGTAACTTTGCATGGATAACTTTGGAGTTTTGAATAATTAATAAAAAAAACTTCCAGATCAAGACTCCTTTTGAAAGCGACATAATGACAAGAGCTGTATACAAGTATGATCGTAGGCTGCATTCCACCCTAACTGGGAACTTTAGGACTCCGAAATGTATACATTATCGATATGATCTAATCAGTGAATCAATAGGATGAATCCAGCATCCGTATGTATTCTGGAAGAACAAATTAAAAATATTTTTTAATGTTTGTAGACCCATTTCAAAGGAGTGGAATAAAAGAATAATAATACAATATTACCTCTGTAATAATACAGAGGAACATTAATAGAACACAAGTGTAATAAATATAAGTTACTGCACAATGAGTTCACTCGGACTAACTATGGGAGCATGACAGATTCTCCAAGCAATATCTGTGAGTTGACTAAATATAAATACCCAATCTAAGATTACAGAAAGAAATGCAAAGGAATTTTGTATGTCGAAGGTCCAGTAAGAGAAACCTGTAACTTGGTTTGATTGGAATGATAAAAAGCGTGCACCATTACCATCCGCATCCTTCACTCAAAGGATAATGCGTTAAAACACATTGAATTGAAATCAATATTATATTTATTACTTTTTCTGGCGATAATACCTCTGGACAAGTGATTTCATACTTCATACCTTTCCATTTGATTCATGCGTGCGTGTAACTGAACGTACTTTTAGGATTGCTAGTATTATGTAGGTAAGTCGGAAAAGTCAGAGAATAAACTTGTTTTTGGACGGCTTAGCGTGAAACCTAGAATCAATGCAGTTGTGGTTAAAGTATTTATTAACTTGGGAGTGAAATCCTTGTAAACTTTTCTACTTTCTTAGAAAGAACTTCTGCTTTTATAGTAGTATAGCCAGTATATTGCTTACACTCATATTTTTAAAAAATAGATTTACATAATAATAAATATTTCAATACGCACGAAGGAATAACATATCTGCTGGATCTTGGTTACACACACACTTTAAGTTTACTTCGTCTCACCCAGACCCCAGCCTTACCATACTATCCCCAAAATCATTGACTTATAAAGTTTTCGTTCTTTCCAGACACGAAGGAGCCGAGCCATTTACTCGATCCGGAGAATGCGTATAATCATCTAAATTCTCCTTAGAGTTTGACCTGTTGCGCATCATTGAATTAGGCAAGTGTAACCAGCTGTTTGAAAGTTACTTGTAAAATCCAAAATGAAATACAAAAACATGATAAAGGATAGAAATTTGGAATGTGAAAAATTTGCGCAGCAAGTAGTGAAGCACGTCAGGTGAAGGGCTTTGAATTTTTTATTGAGAAACATCACGATGCTATGTGCGTATACTACCGCAATGATATAAAGAGCGGCTTCCTTTAGAAGATGCAACCGGAATGTTAGGTCAGAGGGTATGAGATTCGACCCCCAACTCTTCTGCCACATGCTGCTTCTCTGAATCATAAATCCCGAATCTTATAACATGCATATCATCACCACCGCGTGCTATCTACATTCATTATTTTCGCAGCTCTTTTGCGTTTCGTGAAGAAAATGACGATCAAGTATTGTGTTGCCAGTGAGTCTGTCTTGTCCAGTGTACAGCAAGCAGGTATCTTATCACTCACTCCTTCTAACAATAACTGGTTGCCGACATTACAAAGTTATATTTTCTTGTACAAATAAGTTCACAACCGGCAAGTTCGTGTGTTGTTTGTTGCTGTCTTGTGCTGCAACAATATGACAATAGAATCCATTTATTTGGATTTTTATTTGGCTACATAATGTAATCACATTATAATCTCACACTTTCGGCTTTTCCTTTTCTGACACTCTCGTTTGGTTGGTTGCTATTCAACTTTCGAATAAGCGGAACCCTTCCTACAAAAAATGATGGAGATGTTTATTCCCTCATCACGCTCATGTTGCACTTCTGAGTAAGATGCTCAACTGAACTGGAGTCATTAATTTTTCTCTTGAACACTTTTCCTTGTATGCATAATAAGTACAAGGAGCGAGTCCAACAGTTAAACGTAAGCACAATTGAAACGGAAGTGAGATCACATTTATCCAATTAATTATTTTGATAAAAAATAATTTGTTTAATTTTGATGTAGTGTGTATGAATGCTGCCTGAAGTTTCACCTTACTGTAAGTACTAGATACAGGATCTTTAATGATATCAGTAAAAATCTCATTGGTATGCACATCAGGAAACCGCGGTACCTTTTCCTTTTGGCATTGTCCGCCGTTCACATGTCGTAACGCTACACTTTGCACTTGTCCAGTTTGTACTCTTAAGAAGCCTTACTGGCCACGAGAGCGTTATTGAGATGTTATTATAATTATTGTTGCTTCTCATACAACACTCCATGGTCTGCTTACATATTTTGCTGTCCATAAATGTTGACGGATCTGTCCGATCCTTCCATCCTCTTTCCAAGATGTATGAAAAATGCTTCTCAAAGCCAAACAGATTGATACAAAAGGTAAATAAATAAAGAAGGGGTTGAAGTGGCAATGACTGACATATCTGACAGCCGACCAGAGTTCAAAGGAAAGTGAGTAAAAAAGCAACTGGGTTTGTTATAAGAATGTCAAATTAATGTTCCCACAAGTTTAAAAAATAGTCAGAAGTTTTCGGCTGGTTCATAGAGCATTATCATTATCTTCGGTTTCTCACAAACGTACTTTCATTGATTTGTTTCGGAATGTTTTTCAAAATATATGAGCATTTTAACAAATTGGAACTCATGTTCTCTACTTGTAGTAACTTCTCTCAAATCCGTTTCATTTATAACGACAACGAAGCGATTTCTATTAAAAGTCATTTTCAATGTCAAAAAATGTTTTAGCTCCAAACTCAACTTTACAAGAATTTCACTATATTCGTTTCAAGATGTATAACTCGGGATTACAATCTATTCACCATTTCAAATTGGAAAATTTACTTCAAGTTTGCAGGTAAAAAAAGTTATTTCAAACATGCGGTATTCTAACAATAACCACTTCACCAATTCACATCAGAAAATATTTAGTAAAACTTGAATAAATGCAAAATGTCCTGGAGTTTAAGTTCTAAATTGCATAAACTGTTTTATGTAGGGATTACTACCTTGAACTTGAGAAGGAAGATTCTATTATTGCAATTTACAATGCTTTGCTTAGTAAAAGTAAAAGTTGACTTGGTAGGGTAGACGTCAAGAAAGAATGAAAAATATTGTCGTAAGAGTATATAAGTCAAAATTTTTGCTAACTTTCAGGAGCACCGTATAATTTTCTCGTCAACTCAAAACACTATTGTGGCTTTGCAAAATATTTCATTTTAAAACGGATAACGTAAAATCAAACATAAACATTAAAACATGTATTATTTTTATTATTATAGTGATATTTGTTATACTCGGAAATATATTCTGAATGGGGTAATGGGATACTTTTAGGTTCCCAGAATTCTTTGTGAAATGTGAAAGCAAAAGTTGCATTCTGTGACACTGTTCAACTATGCTCTTTTATATGTTTACTTGCTTATGATGGATTATTATTTTTGGTCGTTCATCATCGCCTTTCGGTCGCCTGAAAGAATGGTACTTTTTATGATTTCGACAGGTTCTAGTTTTCCCCTTCCGCAAGCAACATCGGAGGAACGGAAAAATTACCAAACAATACTTGTATATAAAGTGCATAAAGAAAAGAAAACCTTAACTCTCCGCTGCCCCTAAATAATTTTAGCTAGTTTTTGTGTGTTAATGTTTGTGGTACGCGATGTCAAATTTGAGGTTGGAATAATGATCTATTGTGCGATTTTTCTTGTTTGAACTTATGGTGAGGTTATGCAACCCTTTATTAACCCCGATATGTATGTCTTCTTCCAATCATTTTGTGTACATAAAAATCTTAGTCAACCTACTAGATTCTTTTCTGGTTCACAAGGCGTCACTTTCATATCAATCTCAATCTCGAAAAAAGGTTAAATATAAGTGCACCATATTCATTATGCTCACTACATTCACAGCAATTCACACACAGCACACATGAATTCTCCACTGTTTCGCCGCTTGTCTGTAGTCTCTACACAGATACCCTCTGGGTAATAAAACGAATTCACCACCATAGCCTATATAGTTTTTCATTGTCATTTCATATGTTTTTATACGTTTGAAGATCTGAATGATTTCATTAATAATTTGGGTGTTAGTTGTATTTATTTTGACATACAGGTACCAGCAGATACAAGAAATTTAACACTTGACAATCATGAGCAATACTTTAATCATCTTTACTGCATGTGTGTATTTTTGTGAGCAAAATCCGATTTTTGATTCGCTCTTCCAGTAACATTTTCAACAATTCTTGATCAGACTTTATTGAATTCAGAAATAATGTAAATGCTGTGAAAGAGCTAACGATGTTTTCAATTTGTTAGGTATTAAATGAAAGGGTGGCTACCAGATATTTGTGAACTGGAAATACAATTCTGGATTTTATTTACACACTGAGTATTCTGATATATGCAAGTCCGTAATTGTTCATACTTTTGACGACGTTTTCTTTCGTTTTCGGCAGTTTTTTGTGCATAATTTGCGAACGACTTTTTATCCAAAATGTATGATTGATTAAATGTAACGTTAAAATCAAATTACATGTTACAATATATTATGATTATTTTAAAGTTATCCAGAAATCCATAATATGAACTCTCAAGGATACCCAGTTGCTGAACTTGCATTTTTAACCCATTCACATATCAGATAAATATGATGGGTTGGTTGAAACAATTTAAAAAATTTAACGTATTTTTTTCCTCGTGTTCTTTATGAATAAACAACCGTATAAGATATGCAGACGTTGCCTCGGAGGGAATAATGCGTGCTCCACGGTTCCTTATGTGAACTGGCATTTCAACGAATTGTTGTCACGTAGAAGATTGATCTGTATTTTGATCTCTTTTGGTACAGCAAACACGGACAACTTTGAATAACTCGGATAACGTTGTCCTTCTTTGTTGCTTGCGATTGTGCCGCATACATGTAGTCCATCATTCTGGATCTGACTTTGGTTTAAAAACCGATGTGGTTGACAACTGGTATTTGAAAAAAAAATTTTTTTTGGCCTTTTCAAGTTTGAGCAAAGTCCGGATGAATTTATATGGGGATACCACTACCATACTTATCAATTTTGTGACATTGCAACTTCAAACAGGGATTTATTTCAACTACAGGAAATGCCCAATTTCTTTATATCGTTTTGCAATTGAGGACATTAACACAATTACAGCGTGTATTAAAACAATTCCCTAAATGTTCCACCGTAACGATCGAAAATGTATAACCATTAAAAAAACTTTAACATTTTGTATTAAATGTAGGTATCTATCCCAAAAGCTATATGCTTTAGATATTTTGTTTTACTAAATCCACAATTGTTAGAATTACGAACAAATCATAAAAATATAGTATAGTTTAAATTAAAAAAATGACCCTTCACATTTCCCTTGTGGGCCTTATTATTACAAAACAATATAAATGCTCAGAGAAAAATCATATTGAAACTTCCAAAATTTTCAATTAAATTGTGAAAAGGACTCGTGCCTTTAACAAGAGCGGAGCTTCATTTGCAGACTTACTGTATGTAGCAATTATGGTTAGCAATTTTTAACTTTCAGGTTGACAGGTTTATCACGTGTGATAAGTTATACAGTCGTTGATTTCTGATCGTTGCTTCCAATGTCGCTGAAAGGGACACAGAAAGACTTGAGTGAACTTTGCTGGAAGTGTGGATGGAATGGAACGAAAGTCCGCTCTTTTGTACAAAAAGGTAAACACAAGCAAGGATTTTTGTGTGGTATTCCTCTTCTTTCTGTTTCCTGTTAGGGTGCGTGTGCGGTTTTTATGGCATGTTGGTTAAGCGGCTCAAAACATTATAAAATTGCTTGAATGAAAGTTGACACAAAGGACAATAAAATCATAAAATCGAGATTTAATGCTCATAAATAAAATTTATATGAAATCCTTTCCGTAGTGAGTGATTTTAAATTGTCAACCACTGCAGACACATTGAAATTGTCAACTACTACAGACAAAATGTTTTGAATTAGTTATTTCGGTAAATGGGCATACTGGGAGTAGGTATGCTATCAAAGTGACAAACTCTTAAAAATTGTCAAAGCGTACGGTAAAAACGAAAGATGACGCAAACTTTATGTACCCTTCGTTGGGGTGGTACACGTCAATAAAAATGTCTGTTTCGTTTTATGGCTTTATTTAGCAGTCAGCAAAATGTACAATGGTCAAAAACAGAATCACCGAAATCGGGCATCAGCTTTATGGATAAACAATATCATTGTTCATTCATTATGGTCATTGGCCCATTGAGTTTCATTCATTCACAATTTGAATTGAAACAATTTCGTCGTGTGTAATTTTCTCGTATTTGACAGATAGGACCACCAATGGCTGTAGATCAATATCGTCAAGTTCTGCATTGCTACAAACTTCCAAAACCAGGATTGAGTTAGGGTTCAGCAAGATTTTTTTGTTGCATGCGCTGCCACTGGTCACTAGAACCGTACTCATTTATATTGCACAACATATATTTGAATTGTAGAAGCAAAAGTCATTGAAACACTAAACTAACAGATATTTAATGAATCGCATCTAAATTTAAACCATTTATAATGCGGATGGAACAAGAACGTGGGCTATTTCGGAATTGGCAGAAAGTATCGCAGAGAATCTAAAATCAAAATCGAACTTTTTAAAAGTAAGTGCCCTCGCCGTTCGTTCAGAATATTATTGCATGAGCATTTTCTTCTGGTTTGTGAGATATGGTATCAGTCAATTTTAAATAACCAAATTGTTAACATGTCGGTGCCCAATTCAGTGATTATTTATAACACACGTGGTTGACTATCTTCGTTCATTTAGCAAGATTGTAGAGTTAGTAATAAAGTGTGAACAACATTATTGTTTCTGGCCGTCCATTCCGAAAAAGGTTCACGTTATGGAAGGAATTATTTTATTCGAAGACTTATTTGAAAGATTTGGCTTCATGCAATTTATGGTGTTTGCATTGTGCATGCATTTAATCATTTTCTAACCAGGCTGGTTCTAGAAAGGGGTGTGCAGGGTAGTGTGTCCCGAAAAGGCTTTTTTATTATATTTATGAACGTATTAAAATGTACTGAACAAGTTTAAAGTTAAATGGTACCCACAAGTAAGTTTGGAACAGCCACTCCCACATTTGAGTTTTTAATGTAGCATCATAACTAGAAAGTATATATGCCTTTGACAAAAGCCTTTTCTAATAATATAGCTGACAATTGGACAGCCTCGTTCACACGCAATAAAAACAGCTGGGGGCATAAAAAAACTAAACTTTTCCCCTGTGCTGCGTCTGAATCTCAGTTTCTAGTAGTTATTTCAAGTTTTTATAGTGTAAATCTCCCTTTTCTCTTGCATTTTTATATGTATTTTGCACTTTCAAATATAAAAAGATCTCATTAGAGCGCACCGCACTCCCATCAGGAAAGCCATTTTTTAAAACTGCACAAACTCTCAAAATCATTCAGAAAATTCCAAACTGTCCATATTATGGTCGTCTTTTGTTATGCTACACGATGTGGTCCTGTTGGGATTCAAGTACAGTAATATGTATTTATAGATTATTCTCTACACATGGTGCGCCTGAGAACCCATACAAGCAAGATTTTTTGTGTAAAAAAAGAATATATATGGTGCAGATGGGCGGATCTTCCCGTGTTTTGCTTAGGAAATTCCAAAAGTTTTGCAACAGAAAGGGTTCTACCGTTCGTCCCGGCTACAAATTCTACGTGCTATACGCAGGCTCGAAGAAAAAACTCATTTCTTTTGTTCAGAAACTGCAGAGTGCCAGAATAAAACACGGACGCACCCAGTTCCTACAATATGTATAAAGGATGAATTGTTTTGTAGCGCCGTTCAGAATTGTTCCTCCTCTTTTGTTGGTTAAATTATGTAAAGCGAGATTTATCAATTGATAACATTATTGATGCGTTGCAAAAGAAGCATAATGAAAACATGTCAATTTGAAAACTCTTCTCTGTATAGGTTATCGGTCACATGAGATGGCATTAGGGTACAATAATACAGAAACTGGAATTGCTGACTCCGAATGAGTAATGTAGGTATAGTAAGAATGTGATGGTCCAGGTCATATTGGACTCATAGTAGCTAAATTTAAATTCAATGGCCTTTTTCTCTTTGTAACTTAAAAAATATTAAGGAAATATTTTCCAACTAATTAATATAAGTGTGCTTGTGCATATCCCACTGTAAAGTGCTTTCACAAATTGCCACGTCAAGGTTACTTCGTTATCATCATCATTGCATGCTTTCGGAGCAACGTGGTATACTTTCGTAGCCGTCTTGCTGGGCTTCGTCCTGTTCGAGTCCTTTTCAGAAGGATTTTATTCTTTAGTTGAAAGCTACGCTACTTGGGAAAAAAGATTTAGCTTCTTTTCTAAATATTTTCGTTGTGTTTTCAGTTACTTTGCCCCAATTACAGAAAACTCTGCGAAATGTTTACACGTTTTATTCATTCACAGTGGGAGCCTAATCGCGGGGCTGCTTTTCCAACCCAAGAAGCGTAATCATCTCATTTGACAAGTTCATCTGCTGATCTGTACCCTGGCTTTGCACGTGTAAAAACATCTCACTACCAGACAGACAGTGATCCTGCAATAATAATGTTGTAATGTAACCGGTAGGGAGTGAGGCTTCTGTTAAGGCAAAAGCAACAATCATTTCAAGTGATTCTTTGAGGGTCACTTGCGTAACATGATAAAATCTTTTGTTATGAATAGATCTCCGACTGAGTTCTTGTATTTCTGGTTTAGTGAAGTATCAAAGCTAAAGGTACAGGAAAGAAGTATTACCAGTAAATGTAGTGCAGAAAAGCAGGTGGAACATGGAAAGGTAACGCTTTGTTGCATGAACTTTTGATTAAAACAATTAGAATCCGAGTTTCAAATTCGTTGGGACAATACGATTATGTTGAGAGCTTGTTACTGGACAAAGGATGGGCAGTTTTATCACTTTCAATTGTCCACACGTTATACAACTAATAAGTTAGTTACATCAATGGAATCCTGGTTATCACTGAAAGTAACATTTAAAAAAATAAGCAAACTCGAGCCATCTAACATAACTTGCAGCTGCTTCTACCTTGAGTGCTACTGATATTGGTTTGCTGTTTCCGTTCACAAACTTAATGGAAACTGTTATGCCATGCCATCCAATCCAGTTCTTTCTTTGGACATTGTCCTATCGCCTAGCGCGTGTTGTTCTCTTTTCACAAGTCCTTCAACATTTTTTCAATTGTTTTGGGACATAAGAGCAGATGGATCGATTGATTTCTGCGTTGAAATAGAGCACACTTTTCATTGTATTTTTCTTGGATTCTGGAATGCTTTGTGGCTTTGAAAAAGTTTATACCTTAAGCATTTGATTCATGGGATGCCCCCACAGGGATTTACAACAACGAATATTTGTTGTATTGTATGCAATCCTGTCGTGACCAGTATAAATGTTCCAAAATTTTCTGATGATCAAGTCTGGGAAAAATGCCCCAAAATAAGCAACACATCTAAATGTGATTTCATGCATTTAATCTGGGGAATTTGTTCTTATTCAGCAATATTTGGTTTTGATCCAACTTTTCAAAAACTTCATTTTCCTCGAATCGATCCATCAATTTCATATTGTTTGTGAATTGACTAGTCAAATTACTCACTGTGTTTGTAAAGACAGAGTAGGTTACTAGTACGCGTGAACACTTGTCTTCAATGTTGTTGATCAACTTATATGCTCAAGAGTTTACGTTTCGTTCACATAACATTGTGACATTTCAATGAAAGTGAACTAAATAAAGGAGGAAGGGATTTTTGGGGGGTTCAAAATGATAGCTTTAACATAATATTACGATTTATATGAATAAAGAAAAATGTTGTTTACGCTTGGTTGTGTCAAATCAGGGTTAGGGCATGAGTGGAAGTGGGTGGAGAAAACCTGTGCAGGTTTCTTGGAAAGTTAGTACATTACATTGGTGACAAGTATTTTCTCATCAGTAGAGGTTAGAATTTCATACAAAGTGCATATGGTCTAAACACTATGCAGTGCAACATGGTTTTGTATGCATCCATATGACATCGAAAGAAGTCATTTGAACCCACATTATTTTTGCATATTTTGGCCTTTTCGGTTTATTGCATATGTAGTGGTACATTTTCCCGTTTTAGTGCATTTTTCGTATGCAAATAGTCAAATCAGGATTTTTAAGACAAATATCTTAAAATTAGATCTTGCCAACCTTCCAAAATGGCACATACACATACCTATATCCTGCGCAGAGCTGCAAAACATGCACAAATAATTATTTTAAAAGTAATTCTTGAACAGAGAGCGGAGGGCATCGCAAATTATGATGTATTCATAAATTCGATTAAAAGGCAAGAAAATGTTTACCGCTAATGTAATCTGTAAATGTCTTCAAACATTGAAAGTAACCTTGCCAAAATGAGGGACCTAATAAACATACGTAAGTTGGGGTTTGCATTGGCAAGTAATCCGGACACTAAAAAGTCAGTGTTATGTCAATGCCAACACTGGAAACCACTTTCGATTTTAGCATGGAAATATTGTCCACCGACGTCCGTCGAAATAGAACGGAGCTTTAGTACAGACAGTGCATTGTTCAATGATCGGCAAACTAAGCTGACGAGACACGAAATGTGTTTAATTTGACATTTTCGGCTCCTAATTTGTGTTCAGGAAGTATAGAATCTGGATTGGCAATAGACGTAATTGATTTTTATGTGAATCGTTGTTAATATGCACCTGCTAAACCTTTTTTTCGTGCATATTTTCTTGCATATTTTAGTGGTTTTTTAAAGCATATATGCATGCATATCTTGGGGGAATTTTGGTATATTTTTCTAAAGTCTACTCATCACTATCACCCAGAACAGTGACTTGCAATTGAATATTTTAATATGCTCTTGGATTCTACTTAATATGTCGTCAGCATTTTGAAACTATGTATACCATAATCCCTAAGTGTCTAGATTGAGCAGTGTGCATAAGTTCACGGGATAATAAAAATCGTAGGATTTGAAAGACTTTTAATTTACTACTCCCTCCAGTGAGGTTAACAGTGAAACTTTGTAATTACCAAGTTGCCATAATATCATGATAATACGCCTAAAAATACACCACATTTTCATACACAACTTTACAACTTTTTATTGACGATGAATCATTCCGCTAAAAGAACTATGCGTATTACAAACAGTATTAAGAAAATTCAGTTTTGGAGATGAATATACATTAAGCAAACACAATAATAATAATGATAAAAGTAATAACATGTAAAACTAAATAAAATACGATTTAAAGAAGGTAACATGGCCTTCATTGAAAGTTGCAAAGTTTGTTTTAAAGTCTTTTCTCACTTTCTCGCTTGAATTTTTTGGCCAAACTCTTATGGGCGTCTCTGAATTTCTTAATGTCTTCCTGACTAAGTGTGTAATATTTATCTTCAGCAAGAACATGCGGAAGTATTGTCTTCCGAAAATGCTCCCTAAGACTTGTGCTGCTCCTTCCACTGAAGTGGTTCCTCTCTAGTTCACAATACAGGCTAATTCCGTTTACTTTTGCGTGAGCGTTCAGTTGACAGACTTTATCCAGCAAAACTTGACTTTCTTGTCTCGTATAAATACGGCGAGTCCTTCAATTAAAGAAAAGAAAAAAAATGCATAATCTGACTCCATCTGACTCTACCCTCTTCAAATACTAATTTACTAAGGCCCAAATGAAGAAATTGGAGATTTATTTGCATGTGAGTGCAAGGCGAAAATACAAAACCAACCTTCCAGAAAATACAATCTTCTCCGGAAAAAATAACAAAGCCACTTGTAGTAGTTCAGTGGGTGCTATCTGGTTCTCAACAGGGAGTAATGGAATCTTGTCCCACGACAACGTTCCGTTTAACACTTCGTTGGCATCATAGATTGACCTCCTCGTTTGACTAATCCTACAAATTGTTGCGAATTACATCATACTATTCTACAACATGTGAACTTTGAAATCATATTTCCTAATTATGCATGTTATGTTGACGATTCAATTCGCATTTTACCTGAACAAATTTAAATCGGCATTCCTCTTTCCGGCCGCATGTGAAGAACGATGGAACCATTGGCTCCAGATGAAGCTACTACTGAAGCAATCGAATGGAAGCGTCATGCCTTGAATCCAAGCATCTTGAACATGTTCACGGACGAAGTCCAGATCCAATATCTTGATTACGTGTCCATTATTTTCTTCTGAAACGCCTTCCCCGCTGGCTCTGTCTATTATGCCACCACCTTTCTGGGAACCAAATTTTCTCAACTCTGTTACATACTTCTGCATCAGTACTGTTTTGGTTATTATTTCTGCAAGCAAGGTTTTACCCTGATATATTCTGCGAGTTTATCGCTTCCCACGGCATACTTCGGTAAGGAGTAACGAGAAACTGGAACTATCCGAAACTGATGCCGATGTCCCGTCTCTCTATCAGCGTGAAGAGTTACAAAAGCTTTGACCGAGGCAGTAGCCGGGGCACCGTGAGTTTTCTTACGTTTCTTATTTACGGGATGGCAAACAACCTCATCATCACTATCACTGTTGATGGGAGAACTGGAAGAGGACTTTCCAGGAGGTAGGGTGCTTGCATTGTCACTACCTTCAGCTTCTTGGATACCACTCCTAATAAAACCAGCCTCGTCGTCAGTGCTCGAGGTGAACTTTCCAGGACTTCCAGACGGTAGGGTGCTTGCATCATCATCAGCGTCTTGAATATCAGGTAGAATTTGGAATTGCTCCATCATGCCTTTTCAACCATCAACCGAAATAAATAAAAGATCGTTGCCAAACCTAAGAAGGTTATTTTAAAGATGGTTAATTTATTTTAATTTAAAAAAAAAGCACAGTGCAAGAAAGAAACAGACAATTGATCACGAAATTGACTGGACAGATATTGGAATGGCTTTCAGAAAATAACCCTTCTTAAACCACGAATAGTCTTGCTTCAACCACAAAGACTACATTCCTGGCGGAAAATCGAAAATCAGCAGTTGATTGGGAACAACTGATTCAAACCACCTACAATCATGTTTTTTAAATTTCCCCCCACACAAACCCAAATGAAGTGATTTTGTAAGCATCGAACGTAATAATAATCATAAACGAAGATTCGAAATGCATGCAAGGAAGTACTGTATACATACTGTTGCACATTTTTTAAATACATATTGAGTTTGGCTGGAATTGGATAAGTTGATACTGCGGTTTATAGTGGTTCATTTCGGGTTTTGTAATTTTTTTTAGAACCATGTGACTCAGTGACGGAAATAATCATCATTTTTCTGCTTTACATTGCACTCACTACAGCTTTTGTTTGTTTCCGAAACAGGTCAATAAAAGTTCAAAAACAAGGAAGATGCAAAATGGAGAGAAGAAAAATAATATGTATTCAATGCAGAGCATTAGAAAGGGTAATGACATTATGCTGATTTCCTCCTACAATCAAAATGTCATTGTCTTCTTCTTTCTTAGGCACTTGGGCAGGCAGGCAAGCGGCAGCAGGTGACAGCGCATCCCATTATCCCTTCTAGATGGTCTTGTTTAAGATTATTAAAATGAAATGTGAACCTTCATCTAGCGTCTCATATTAATCTTTACGGTGGTGTGTACAGAAATCGAGTAAGATAAATAAATTTTATCTTTTTTGTTTTATTTATCTTATTATTTGAGCATGGCATGGGAAGTATAAAAATGAGGTTTTAATGGATGGTCGTGTGCCAGGCATCATGGCTGCTTAAAACGCGTGACTTATTGTTTTATTAGTTGTTTGATTTTCTGGGGGACTTTGTAATAAAATTCGAACTTATTGCCCCATCATAAACACAGAATTAACAAATAATACGTGTGGATGACATGACATAAGAAGCATGCCTCGAAATTTCAGTACTGACTGACTGACTGAAGCACTATAATTTATGGCTTTATGAAGTTGGGACAAAGTTTAAAGAAACACGTTCACTTTTGTGATGCAACTTGATTATCCTTTTGAATACCTTTTTTTTTCGCTAAAACTTTACAGGTTCATGCTCCTCAGGTTGTAGAATTTTTTACAAGAAAATCGTGGGAATATTAAATTTTTACTGTTTGTTGTTACTGAGCCGTTTATTAAATTCAATAGTCATTGTTAAGATATAAGATCACATCTCTACCCCCTCTTCGTGTATTGAAGGGATAGCAAAATCCTGTGGAAATAACCCACACAAAAAACTTGAGTCTTGTAATATATGACTGGAAATAAAATTTGGCAGCGGGGGTGGCTTTGACTTCCTTGGCCCACAGTCATGAATTGACTTGTTGTGTGAGTTGTGAGAAATACCCATGTAATCCTGACAATAGCCTTCGTCGTGTGTATGTATTTTCTGCTCATCATGATGATCTTATTTATGAGAACCTTTGAAAAGTTTTATTGCTCTGGAAATCGCTACCTACTGGTACTTCCTCTTGGGTGATACAACTAATATTATTACGCTTGACTTACCCCCAATAAGAAAACACATTGTAGGTTTTGACATAAAAGATAAGAAAATAATGTGATATCTCGTTTCTCACTGTTGCGCTAGGCAAAGTCACATAAAGTCAGTGAGTATTGGGTGGGAATCGTAATAATCTCTGATACAAAAAAACGGCAATCAGACCAGGGTTACTGTCTGGTGAATAGCTCAATCCACCCGTCATGATGGGCAGGTCTCCCATGATGATCGCACACAAGCAAAGGAAAATATAATTTCATTTTGGTGATTTCAAGTGTAAAACATTGAATTGAGATGTCAACCAAATGTCCGTTGAAAATAACATGTTGATTTGAAATATCACAGCAAGCAATAACCTATATAAACATTTCTTTAATGTGCCCAGTGCGTTTCTTGTGACAAGTATGTAATGGAGTTGCATGAATAATATGCTCTTTCGCCTTTACGAGCCCTGTATCCTACCTACAGGCTGTAGAGACACGGCATCGTGTGAAATGTGCTTGCCTAGTTCTACTTTGTATTTTATAGCTATTTCCGTCACACAAAATTTTTGACAAGTTGTCTGGCTTTTTTTGAGTGTCAGGAGAACCCTTTGGGTTCATTGTTGAGTGGCACAACAAGTGTCAGAACATATTGAACTTGAAGATGTTCATAACATAGATAATTTCATGTGAAGCACACAAAATATGTCGGCAGTATTATTGTTATTATGTGCATCCGATTGGATGGGGAAGAAAGTCTTGTAAGGTGCATACAGAAAACCTAGGATTTGTTTATCCACCAGTCAGAGTTTATCACGATTACTTAAATATGTATTCCTTTTTCCATATGCCACAAGTTCGTACCCTCCACTCCAATACGACTTTCAATCGGATGTCTAGTTTAGAAAATTTCTCGTGATGACATCAAAGTAAAAAATAGAGGATTTGGACAACCAACCCTGACGTTTTGGATGGATGGAACCTACTGCGTTTGTGAATGACGAAGAAGGGATTTTTCTTTTAATCCAAATCCAGTATTATAAGATTTCAAGTGTACCAGCAAACATAGTAAAATTGTACGAATTGTTTGAGTGTTGGGTGCACGTAAGTATAACTTACTGAGAAAACCACGTAGAAACCCTTCACACTTTTTTGTTGAACTTGCAAGAACTTTAAGTCTCAGACTATCTCATCAAGAAGAGCACAGCAACTTGATGTAGTTCCATGATGATGTTTTGATGGAAAATGTTGTAAAAATGTACAAATCTCTTGTTCTAAAATGACGAGGTTCAGGAAGGTTGTTAAGTCATAAAATAAAACCATTTAAGCAATAAAATAAGTGACCGCCCATAGCGTGGAAAAAAATGGTAGAGATTTACTCCGCGGAGTTTCAGAGCTCATCTATAGGAAACCGGCGCTCATTCCAATAATAATAATCCACAAGCTCATATGTTACAGCACACAACAGCCATGCTTCCTACAAGACACTTTAAACATTTCCAAAGCAAGTATGCTTATTATTATATTTTTCCTGTGTCAGTCTTTTGGTGGTGAAAAAGTGATCACCTACTACGGAGAATTTTTTTTTCTTTTGACAAAGACATGAGAGATTTATTATCCCTGCTTTTGGCATGAGGACCCAACAATAATTGTAATGCGAGTGTGAGAGCAACATTTGAGAGTTGTGCAGTAGTTCGGATCTAATAGGCAACACGAGGAAGGCTTGTATATGCTAATGTGCCATACTGACTTCATTTCTCATTTATTGGCCATTTTAGGTTGAATCTTCTGCGAAGATTTTCAGCTCATAGTAGGTAGCTTTCCCGGCGAGTAATAGTTTGAATGAGTCTAACTCTGAGATCACGGCGTGTCTGGAGTGAGTGGAAATGCGTGGAGTGGGGCATGTGGCCACTATTAACAATAAAAAAGTGAGTAATAATAATGATCATATCCTTCAAAACCATTAACCTGCTGCCTGGTCGCTCAACCCTTTTACCCTATGGTAAACATTATTGAAGTGATTATGGTAATTTGTTCTGAGAAAAGCGAAGCAAGGTGTAAACTAGTGACTAACCCGTCATTTATCATTTGCATCTTGCATCTCTCCGCGACTCTTTTTCTTTCTCTCTCTGTGTGTGATATGTAAAAGTGCACAAAAAATTCCATTCCATGACAGTGATATCTTGGCATCCATTTGTTTGTTGTCCGTCTATGGCACAACGAAATTTATTCAGATTTGTAATAAACGCACACATTATTAATATGAATCCTCAAGTAGACATCACGGTAAACTGAATTTTGATATGCTGTTTCCTATATGAAGCCTCAAGACAAAACCTTGTATGTTTTACATCGTACATTCATTTACAGTTACACCTTAAAGTATGTGGTAATGTAATGTGTTTCGCTTTTCACGTCTGATGGATGATGATCTAGATAGATTACATGTCTCGGGAAAGTTGAACATTTTTACAGCACAGGATTGCCGTAATCCTTTCTTGTGCTGTGCGTTGATTTCAATTGAAGCGTGCCATTATTAATTACTGTGACTTAATCACTGACGGCTTAAAGCTTCCCTTGAGATTGAGCTCTTTTACGTTGTTCCTTCTGACATTTTCTTTCGCTTATCCCAGGCGAGCAAAGAATAAAATCGGATTTGAAAAATCGACGGATGAGTTATTGAATTAAATTACGAACGAGAACGCTCAGCTTCGTTGAGTTGAGAACGATTTTAGTCCTGTACAAGGATAAATATCAGTTACTTCAAACAACATGTTTGAATACTATTTAGACAGACACTCTTTTCAACTTATCACTTTTTTAAACGGATACCTCAGTAGAAAGTATTTCTCAATTGCTAGAGTCAATGTAGATGGTTCGAAGTTGCAGAATCTGAACTCAAGTTACGTTCTTTCTTTACTTTCCACGAAACGTGGAAATGTTAATTTTTGTGAATAGTAATGAAAATGGTTTCAAAGCAAAATATTTATATCGGAGCATTAATACTCACACGTTGCTGCTCGTTGAAAATTAAATTGAAACCTCACAGAAATTGAGGAAAGGACCTCACATTAACCTTGACTTTTTGGAGAAATACAAGAAACACCATGTCCCGTTGGTTCAACATGTCGATGAAAAGAGTCGGAAAACTCAAAGAAACTCAAAATGTCTCCATTCTAACTTTCGTCATGCATTTCATTGTCCACTAATTATTTATTAGAAGCTAGGTCTGTTCCACTATCATGATCTTTATGTTTCGCTCAACAAGAAAGAAGCGTACACCTTTATACAGGTGCACATTGTTGTTGTAGTATTCGAGATTATCACATCTCCCTATCATCAACAAATTGACTTTTTTCAACTTGTGCGATTTTTTCAAGCCCGACAGTGTGCAGCAAAGCGGCACTGTAAAAGACATTTTCTTTGAATTCTTTATAAAAATAATAATAATACTATATGAAGTCACATTTCATGCCAAAAGAACGAAGTCTCAAACCTAAGTGAACCCGCGGACAAATCACATAATATTACAAAGAACCAGTAGGGTTACCAAAAGACTGGAAGAAAGAGACATCATTTCTGAAAGTAGGCGGAGTAACTCATAACCTTTGCTTTTGTGTGCAACGTTAGCACTTCACGGGAACAAGCGCAAAAAAGATCATCGAAATTTCATCATTTCAACTTTTTCTGTTTGAATGTACGGCCCCAGGAACATTTAATGTTGACTGCCTTTCCTTGTTTGTGTGTGTATAACCCATATCGAATGAGCTATACCATTGTGACACCACACCGTTCAAATAGCTGTAATAATGATAGCAGATTCTTTTAGGGTATCACCGTTTCACAGCATTCCTTTTCTCTTAAAAATTCCAGCGAGACACCTTGGAATTGCATGATGATTGAGATTTCAACAGCACAACACGATCCCCGTCACTGAATTGAATGGAACAGAAAATTTATAGGTTTTTTTGAACTTTGGAAAAATGAAAATATAAAAATATTACGAGTCTGAATGATAAAGATAGGTAAAAGTGTTATATGAAAGCAGAGAAGAAAAGGAATGCGTGGTGGTGGTAGTAGTAGTGAATCAGTGAGCGACTCTGTGTGTGACTTGTCGTCATCTTCTCTTGTTGCTCAACTTTTGAAAGCCGATTTCACGGATGAAAATGTTTTGAAGGAATATTTCGTGTGATCATATTATGCCTGTATTTGGTATATCTATCTATACGTGCATTGTCAGAATAAAACCAGAGAACTGAGTTAGAATAACTGGATATTAAATTGCCGGCTGAATTACTTACCTACACGTCTGCGTGCACTGACAGAGAATTTTTTGTTACTTAGTCATAAAAATTGACTGGAGTTCTCTCCCACAAAATCTTTCTCATTTCTCTTATCCACACGTGATACCCAATAAAAATATTCATCAAAAAATTACTTTTAAGAAATACGTGAGAAGGGAAGATTCCTAATGTGTTTTTATGCAGCGTGAGGTGAGAGTGAGATGCAACAAGCAGGACGACTGATCGGACCAGACAGTGAGGCGCATTAAAATGCCTCTAGGTATTAAATATTCCCTTTGCACTGTGTTAGGGCAAGTAATCGTTTAATAAAAACTGGAAATCACAGAAGTTAGAGTAATTGAACTGGATAGTCAGCATGTTGGATCATGTTAAAATTGTTTTGTGATAATATTTTTTTTCCAAATTTGATTGGTTCCACCACCACAATTTTACAATCTAAGTAAGTTAGTTTAAATAGTTCATATACATATAAAAACCAAAATGTCAGTCTTTTTTGGCTTGCTTGGTTTCTCCCAATTACATATTGTATTTTAATTCTAGCATACAGGAAGTAGCTAGATCCAACGGTTTTCTTAGAAATTTAAATAAAAATCTAGTAAACACACAGCCTACATGCAGAAGCCAAGCATCATTATCATTGAAGAATTGTGGTGTAAAAAAATTAGTTTTTACATCTTGGAGAAATTTGCCTGAACTCTAATTCGGGAAAAAGTAATAATTGAGTTTATTATCGAAACATATGCCTCAGAAAGTAATTTCAGACGCACAAAAAGGGTTGCATAAGGATTTGGCGTATAAATATACGTATTACTTAGAAGAGAAGCATCATCATGATTACATACACAAGTCACCTATTCTCAACTTTACTCTGTAAACCTTCCACTTTTTACCAAAATATTTTCTTTTTAGGTAACGTCTCTTGTCGAAACGCACAAAAATTATGATGGAAAGCGATTGGCTTCCCATTGTGAATAAATTACATTTCCCAATCACTCAATTCCTTATAACCTTTTCGTCGAAATTTTGGAGTATAAACCACGGTATCTTGAATTTAGTAAATGCATGTGTGTATAAAGGTTCATTGTGTGCAGTAATCTGCGCAGGTAATCTAAGCTCGGATAGCATTACTAATAATGACGTGCTTGTGACCGCATCGTTTTTTACATTAGCCGGCTGTACTGGCCCGCACCGTCAGAGTGATTGTGTTTAAGATGTAAGCGGCACTGCATCGAAAATGGAAACGCGTAAAATATGCTACTTTACCCATGCGTTCCCAGCAGCATATCCTTTATGATTATGGTCTTTCGGTGATCATCATCGTCACGTTGGATTTGAGATTACAATTTTATTTTCTAAAGGTGAGAACGGAAAACCTTTCAAGTGTGAACAGAAACCAGATTTTTCTTCCGAGGGGATTGCGAGATAATAAAACGCATGTCAGAGTCCAATTCCTTTCTGGTAAAGGTAAAATAAGCCCAGAACAACGATTCATTTCCATAATTTAAATCCCAATATTTTTCCTGTTAACTTGGCATGTGGACGACACGGTGACCTGCATGATGAGATGATGCGTTTTACCAAATGTATTTAAACGTAAAAAAGTATGTAATAATCCTTTCTTAATTTTTCACTACTCGTAGAACTGAAATGAGTTCAACAAATTACTGCTATAAGCAGTACTTATTGTGTTTGCGTGAGCCCGATTAATTTTTATCATTACAAGCATTTGTTCGGTTTCAATAATGGAAGCCAATGAAATTGAACTTGTGGAAGCTCCAGAACTGCAACATTTATTCAGCTGGATAGAGATTACGTGTCCTGGTGAATCTATCTATAGCGTTTACATGTTTTTTTAACCACAAGCTGTGACCGCTGACTATCTGAAGCTTTTATTTTAATTCAACTTGACTAACCAAATCCTAAATAGTTGAATTAATTCAGATTAATAAAATTCACTTTTATCGGAATATGGATCCTGTAAGCTTTTTACCTTTGATAAATTGAAATTCAGAACTTTTAGCATTTTTTCGAGGCAATTTAAAATCTTTTGAAGTTATAGAAGGGATCCAACTACGACTACCACCCAGAACCAAAAGCAGATATATGGCTAATTTAACAAAAAGTAACTTTGGTTCATGCCTGGCTGCAAATCTATACCTGTTTTATAAACTTCAATGCAACGGTTCGAAAATCCATAACAAAACACTCAATTGGAAGAGTAAAAGCATGGAGTATGGGTATGCTATTAAAAACGCGCAGTTTCAGTTCTTCCCTGATAGCTTTGTGTTATTAACATCTCATTCAGGGTTGGCTTTCATAGTACTTTTTCTTTCAAAATGTTTCCTTTGTTGAACTCACAGCTCGTCCGTCGTTGACATCTCTATACACAAAATCTGGGGTGCAATTGTTATTGACGCGTACAAACGATCCTAAATAGCAAAAAGGGACAAACAAAGTGTGTGCACGTATATGTATTTACGTTCGGATCAAGGTATTATGATTACTTATTTATTTATTTATCTGTACACATTTATTTGTTGTTATTCATGTGTTCTTTCGTGTGAAGTACGCAGGAAAACATCGTCATGAAAGGGATTGAGTCCCTACTTTTTGCTCTTCCAGTGGAGCCCATGCATGAAAAACGAGAAGAAAAAGCTATAATGGCTTAAATAAACGTGTCTTTCACTTCTTTCAGAAACTTTTTTTTTCATGATGATGGTTATTATTGCCATTGTGAATGTGAATGAAAATGTCTGTGTCCAGCTTTCTACATTGCCGGTGTGACGATAAAGTAAAAAGGACCGCCACCAACACATTTAACCAACCCAACTAACGAAACTTTTAGCGATGATCGTCAGTGGAAGACTACCACCACATTTGTACCAGCTAGCCAGCCATAATCCGAAGTGCTAATACCAATAATTTTATCGCATTTACGGATTTTGTAATTCTGTAAAAATATGCGGCCTCTATGGTTTCCTTTGATTAAGGTCTCAAACTTTCTGGAAGCTGAGCCTGTTGGGGTTCAGTCGGTGTAAAATAGCTTTTGTAATTCTGATTAACTTGAAGATTTTTCTCGAGTAATTCCCGTGGCCCAAATCGTGTTGTCTTCGACGTTTACCACAATTGCACATTAGTAGTTGTATTTCATTTTGTTTCAATTTTAATGTATATTTGTATTCATTTGTGTTCATTGCGTAACGAAAAGGTAGTGTGCGTGTAGTTGGTCATGTTTTGAAAAGTTTGAACTCACAAATGGAGATGCTTTCACTCTAAAGTAAAGGATCAGAAAAATCAGTAAAAAAAAGGGTCTGTCCCTGATTCTTAAAGCGGGGATTGCAGATGCTAGTTGGACCACTCCACTAAACTATTTGAAAGGCTAGGTTATGAATTAAATAACAACGTTTTCAGTTTTTTACTGTCAGAGACGTTTCGTTTATGATATGCGCACAACACAGCCGACTCAAACGAATTATATCCGTTTGAATAAGTTGTGACTTTGACTTGACATTTTATTTTTACCATGAATCAGACAACATACCATGAGCATGATAAAATGGTAATAGTAGCTCAGTATAGTGGAGCAGCATCCCAATGCTCCCTCCTCAAATCGACCAACAATGAATGTTGCGCTTGTAAAAATGTAAGAATAAAAGCCAAAATCCGACCACGATGGCAATAGAAGTACAAAAATGAAGGCAAAGGTAACAACAACAAGAGATGATCAACCATGTGAATTAAATGACGGTTCATTATTACGATTTTCATCCTCATTTTTTTGCTGTGAGCATGCTCGTATAGAAAAAGGATAAAAGGATCGGCACCTTTATTTTTTATTTTCCAGAACAGGAATAATATTTATAAATAAATTATTTTTGTTGAATAGTACGGTTACAAAAATGTGTGAATAATGTCAAACATACCTACCTTATATCCAAATGGTACTTTTGATCACCATGTCTTCTCCCAACATGCATATGAATATATAGGTATGATTCAAAATGCATATATACCTATGTATGTGCAAACATATGAAAGTACTTATCATCGTTTCAATTATTTGATTTGATTTGATTTGATTTGATTTATTGTCATTGCTATCAACCAATACATGATACAAAGTACATTGTATTATAGTGGCTGTTCTCCCTAGC
>JAHZNF010001065.1:0-26358 GCA_027744215.1 Troglopedetes dispersus
CAAGCTTACATAGTATCTTGCATTTACTAGTCTGCCTGTGGTGAAATGAGACCCAAATGCCAGGATTTTTGCTTACTTTTAATAATCGATCAGTATTGTATTCTTCCGACTTCTACCGACTTTTCAGGGAGGCGTCTTATCAGTATCGTATAGAAGTCCCCACAAGTTCCCATTCTCTGATAGGACTAGACTCTACTGTGCACATGTATTAGTGGTTGGTTGGCTGGTGTAAATAAATAATGTAATTTTTTAGGTAGACTTGATGTGCTAGTGCTAAGTATACGCTAACAAACATGCAATGCAAAGCAACCTTATTTTACCTTATAACAGTATTTTTTATTGTATTTTTGCAGAATTGCTGGTACCTTCTTGCAAAGAGGCTCGGAATCCGTCGCAGCAGTCCTCCCATTATTTGCTGCCACCTCTCCATTATCGTCAGTCCAGCCCTTCTGCGTCTACACAACGTTAAAAGCACTGTTATCTCTGTACTGTGACGTACCTTCTGCAACGACTTTGCAAACTCAGTGTTATATTTCGTTCCCCCAGCAAGTCGCATGTAAAAAGATAGGGTTGCTTTCACTCCTTTTTTTACCAACAACGACGACCAGATTGCCTGAAAGAAAATCCTTAGCCCACTAGCAGCAGACTGTTTGGAACTTGAAAGTTTCAATATATTTTTCATGTTGCTGAGCTTCTGTTTTCTTCCTAGTTGTCATACAGAATCATCTACGTTTTCTCAACGGTTCGGTTTAGTGGTACAAGTACAGCATCGAAAACTCTGGTAAGACGGGAACTTTTCCCTGGTTGGGTTTTGGCTGACTATGACTGGTCTCCTTGGTCTGAGGACGTACATATAAAAAGAGACAGCGTTAGCTAGCTTAGTAATTACTTTGAACCTTTGCTGGAAGGAGGACGTGGTATTGTGTGTGCTGTTGTGCTGCTGATGTGACTGAGTTAAAAGAAAGCTTATTCGTCGTCGTTTACGTGAGAAATGTTATCAACGGTGAAAGCATAACTTTTGGTGGAAACAGAGAAAGATCACAACTTATTTGACTGCGGACATTCGCTCTTGTAGTGTGAATATAATAGAGGCAGAGTTTTTCCTGTGCTGCCTATCAGTTTGTGTGTGGATTTCTTGGGCTGTTGTGTGAAGAGAGAAGATCCTCTTGGATAAAATTAAGTATACCCGGGTTACATCGGCCTGGGTCGGACTTGGATTCTTGTTCCAAAGGCCATTTTTAAGGGCACGAGAGGAATTTGCGAGAGTCTCAAAATAGCAACATGGCTGGACGGGTTTGTGCGGCAATGGTTCTTACCCTTTTATAATAATTATATTTAATTTTTGGTAGTTACACACCTCACATTTTCGCTAAATTTTCATGGTAGAAGCACCAGTGTAACACTGAACTTATTTGGTGTCACTCCTTTCTGTTACATCTATGGCTGTTTTCTTGCATTCTGCCTTGTACGAAGTCACACTGCGGAAAAGTTTCGACTTGTTTTGCTTCATTAATCTTTTGGTATCTCCTAAAATTATCGCCCAAGTCCATGACTTCCATTAGTTCCACTTTCTCTATCCTTCATTACCTTTTACTTTCTCCGAATGATAAAGTGAAGTTATTACTCTTGTTCTTTCTCTTACTTTACTTTCGTCACTGATTCTGCAAGAAGTGTGCTCCGTTTTCCGTTAATAAAGGGAGATTTCCCTTACTGCCTTTTCACACTCGTTCATACAACACTTACATACAAACCTGCTATCGATATTTCGTTTTTATTCTCGCTCCACCCAATTCTCTCGAACAATTTCCATTCCTAAAAAGCACTCGGTTGTTACTTGAAAGGTAAGGCTAAACTGTTTAATTTTTTAAGCAAAGAGATGTTTCATCATGACTGGAAGGGTACTTTAAAATGAAATCTTGTATATATATATAATATATTTCTGGATTTCCCTTTGCCTTTTCCATCTCTGGTAAACATGAATTCAGCATAAAATTATCCTAAAGACAGTACATAGTATAGTTTCCATAAAAAGGTTACCATCATTACTCTTCCGTAATCAATCATGGAGGTATAAAATGGCTATCAGGTCAAACAAATACCGCAATTCAATCCAAACTCCAGCGCAATGTAATCATTATTAATGAAGGAGTAATGTGGCGTTTAGTGCATAGTAAAAGCTATATAATGATTACTTTAGCATGACCGTGAATCACTTATTATCCCAGCAAATTCATTCATGCATCTTTTACTTTCTAGCCTTATGGGTTGCACACCACCGACGCAGACAAATTACTTTGCAGTGTAGTGGGCATTCATTCTCACTTAAGTTTGTATTATAAGTAATTGGGTTTGTTAGGGAATAATTACCACCAAATAACCAAGAATTTGCAGGTAATAATAGTAGGCAGTAATTGTAAGCGTGGTTTATAAATCATAATAATCTGTTCTCGAGTCAAGACAGCAAGAGAAAGAAAGGTGTATGCGTAACACGATAAATAATAAATTTCACTACAGGCTAATAAAATTCCCCTGCCAAGCCAGTTGTCCATATTTTTCATGTAATAGCAGACCAGTTCGTTGACAGCGTACAAGAAAAGTTTGCCAAAAGTTGTGAATTGGCACAGATAAGAAGCTCACAAATAGTGGTGCGTGATACGCACTGCGTATACTTTCTCCAAGTAGCCTACTATTTTGATTCCTGGTCAAATGACGATTCAACCATTGCATGTTAAGGAAACCTGAATGGCATGCGAGATGTAATAATGGACAACTTGCCATTACTACCAATTATTCATCATAAATCCTGTCACTTTATTCATAATTTATAAGTACCTTTACCAAACGCAGTACAATTTCTACTTCCTTGTTTCATGTATCGGAGACTTACAATCTACTTGAGGTTAGGATAGCAGATTCAATGTAATCGTAATGTAATATAAAAATGAGATTCGTTAGATTAGTCGAGCTATAATTCAACAAAAATTCAATCATACAACACATACAAAAGGTTGCCAATTTTTACCCAAAATTTTATTCAGTGGAGGTTATTTACGTGTTTCGTTACTGGAATATTCGTAGAGGAAATAGGGGTCACAATACTGCACAGATTAAAAAAGTTTTTCGGGAATCTTAATAGATTCAGGAAAAATGGCAGTCAGGGTAGCTCGTTTGGAGTTCATCAGAGTGAGTAAATTTGCTGCACCGCTCACCACTGATAACTCCTGCCTGAACTTTCTGGGAGGAATTTTTCAAACTTTTCTTGGGTACACGAACAATTATGCATAATATGTCCAAAAACTTTCTCCACACGTAAGTACCTTTAAGTACTACGTCATGCTTGCCAAGTGTACATAATGACATTGTTTTTACGTATTATGCAAATATCAAAGTTAGCACCTACCACTCATCGTTTTCTGCTGGAGAATTGCATGAATATCTATCATGTCTATCATGATCGTTCGATATTCGTCCCTAGTAGATGTTTATATAGCCATTACACACGTATACATGCCTGTGCTTAGGTGAATGTCTACGTATACTGCCCCGCGTGATTGTGTCATATAATCTCACATTACGTCAGTTAACAAAAAAAAACTTGCAAATTTGCACAGAAGTGGGGAGGTTTTGGTTGAGTCAGAAAAAAGTTTGAAAAATTTATTTGCTCACAGTAGAATTATAAAGACTAATACTACTCGAAGCTAAGACCTGACATACCCTGTATAAGCTCTGGATAATATACGACACTGTTGATGGTAGTTAAAGTTTATTATTGTTTTATTACGGCATGGTTTGTTTTTTTCTGATATTTGAATATTCCTCCCGAAGTCGTGATCACAGCGTGATGATGATCGTAAAAACTTTTTTTCATACTTTTCTGCATACTCACAATGGATCGATATCGTTGTCGTCTGTCGTTGGGATATTTCCACTTTCTCTAACCATGCATGCACCTCTTGTCTTCCTCTCCACCTTTTTTTTTACTGTGGTGGTCATGCGGTGTTACATAATACGTGCTGTGTGCCAGTACTCCAGAGTATACATATACATATCTACTATTACCCAAACAATTGTTGGCAAGCAGGACTGAAGCTTCTTTTTTTAGAGTAAACACGCACGGCTTTTTGTGGAAAGAAAAAAGAGGTTCTTTAACAACTTCATTTCATGTACACACCTACGTATACATGCAATAGCAATTCTTATAATAAGAGGCCACTAAATTGTTGTCGCTAGCGTATCTTTTGTCCTTTAAAGAACTTCAACTTAATGATGTAGAGAAAGTTGGTTGTTGGATGAAGTATACGTTGGATTCCGAATCCGAAAAATCGGTAAACAAGCAGTACATATTCTGGAAACTTTTCCCCTTCCTTGTCATTGTAATCCTTCTTCTTTTCCTCCAAGCTGGTCTTAAATCAGGATCGGAAAACACGAAGAAGTGTAGACAAGGGAAGCATTAACTTTTGTTCGTTTTTTACTCACTCTCTACTCACTACACATTATACCTAGTAATGTGCATATGTTTACCATAATCCTCTGTTTTGAAACATCACTGGAGATTTTTCGTTCCTTTTTTGTGCAAATCTGTAGTTTGAGCATGTTCGATGTAACATGTTTTTCCAAACCTACCACCACCATACCTCGCAAAATGGAATGCAGTAACTCAGATTTCTGGGAAATTGTGCCTGAGTCTGCTGAACTGGTTTATATTGTGGACGATAAGCTTGGCATACCTTTGCATACTAAATTCTAAACAGTAGATAATCCGCAGGTTGTATTCTGACTCGTAGTCTGCTTATTTTTTACCAATGGCTACGGCCAATCGGCCCACTTTCACCCATATTAAGCCTTTGAGTCTCAAGGGATCTCTTCCGCCAGAAGAATTACTGACCTCCACTGATCAAAGCTAATAATTTTGGAAGTCTCTGAACGTGCTTGTTCTCAATGTTGAAACCATTTGATTAATTTTAATAATAAATTTTTCGTACTTGTATAGATGAACATATTTTTTCTGAATTTGCAGCTGAGTTTGAATTGGGAGTACAGAATTCTGCTTGCTGACCCATTAAACCACGCAGTGAATGATTTGGCTGTTAATTATATGTATTATTTTAGTATTTCTGTGTGTTAACCCTTCATATCATGCTCTAGGCAAAGTAACAATGAAAGAGAGAACATTGGCAGACTAGCCTAGCGAAGTAAAATTGAACGGGTGTAAGATAAATGATAAAAAGTAAACAAGCGACCCAACTTTTGTAGCAGAATTTCTGTATGGACTTTATTCTTGGATGTTTCGCAAACTTCTGTACATAATCATTCTCCCTTTTAAACTTTCCGTAATGATGACTCTTCTCAGCCTTCGGTTAAAAAGCATAACAGAATTAAAAACGACAGCAATTCTGTAATCCTGCTTAGCTCTAATACTGTAAATTATCACAACTACAGAAACAACAATGTAAAGTCTCTCGAACAATGAGGGAAACCTAAAAACTGGAGATTTTATTTTAGTTTTTCAATATATCTGAATGAAAAAGGAACTACTTATAAAAATCCTGACTCCAGTTTCCTACCTCCTTTCAGTGGACTGCAAAATTTTCAAACAAAGCAATATAATATATTACATCACATACCTGAGACGTACACACAAACGTCTTTTAAGAATCCACTCTCTTCGCACATACAAGAACTACACTGGTGACGAATTTGGTCTAGCTCTTTTAATGTATATTATCTTCATACTTTTGTTGTATGGTACCTTATCTTATCGTAACTTTTGTAATTCTCATCACAAAAGAGCGAACTCTTAATACCCAGCTCCCCTTAAGGCTATTTCTGTTCTGTTGAATTTGTATTGAACATTCTCCCATTAAAGCTGAATGCATGACTCATTTTGCCCCCTCACGGTTTCTTTCTATTCTTCGTCGTCGTCCTTACAATGATTCCTAATGTTATCAAAATGGAGATCAGTTTTCTCTTTAAGTTGCTTCTTTGCGAGTTCTTTTATTCGTTTATCCTTGCAAACAATTCTTTTTAAGGATAATAAGATATCAGAATTAAGACTTTATTATTTCAATGATGTTTTTTTTATTGTTTCAGCGCCTTCAAGTGGTGCGATGTCCATCAGACACGCTCTCCCTCACCAATTGTGCTGTTGTCAGTCCGGCGGACTTTCCGGGAAGTGGGTAAGTGTCACTATCTTTTATCCATTGTACTGAATAATTTTACAATCTATCTTATCAATCTCATCATAAAATCTGAATCCATCAATTATTTGGAGAATTTCACTATACCCAACCACGCCCATGACTTTTTTTAATAGACCAGTAGCACAAAAGTGTATCATTACTACTACATACAAATTATAGGATACATAATATGTAGATCTTTCGTGTATGATATGAATTATAAGTATTACCACAAGAGCGTAAAACCAACTCATCATTGCGCCAACGTAAAGGTTTTATGACATAATTAGTTTCGTTATCATCAACGTTAATGACACTACAGAACCAGAATCGAGACAGGAAACGATCCTTCCACGGGTCGATGTATGGCGGTATTATAAAAGTAGCACTTTTGAACACTGAACACGAACATTATAGTTTGGTTCGTGGTTGAACCCCAAAAATAATATTATTTTACACGAGGGAACCTACGAAAAAAGAGTAAAGTTCATGAGATCGCTAATACTACCGTTTCCGTGTATCATCAGTTTATTACCTACGTTCATGTCATTGGCTTCGTTTGGTTTTCTTTGGTTTGTTCCACATCTCATCATACTACTCTCCATCCAACTAACTCCACCACTCCACTTTTCTCTACCAGACGGAGTTATGAAGTTACGTTGGGCGGTGGAACAAATTCTACCATGAAGTATTTACTTGCGAAAGTTTTTTTCATCTCCAAATGATATTACTACATATATGTATTTCTGAAAGAACTAGTATGTCGACTACTACTACATATCTGCCTACATTCATGTGCCTTTACCATTCTTAATGATGATGATGATATGAGTTCGTCCTTCACTACTGCAAGGTAACAAGACTTTTACTATATACGTATGTTTACGCAGGCAGACCATTTACAGGATGGAACTTGTTAAGTGTAGATTTCAGTGAAATATTTAGTTCTACAGTATAAATCATCAAAGACATAGAAGGCATGCAGTTTACTGTAGCAGTCTGAATTATTTATTATTAAACAGACAGAGGCACAATTTATACATTTGGCCAATTATATAACTAGCATGAAACAATTTGGAAACTGTACGCTGCAGCCATTGAAATAAGCACCGAGCACTGCAGGCGAAAAGGATAGAGAGAAGAAGGAAAATTTAAAGGAAGCAACAACCTATTTGTTTAGAATACTGCAGGCAAGGAAGCGAAACTTCAAAAGCTAAGGTATGGAAAAGGGCAAATTAGCGGCAGAGCAGCTTATCTCGCAAGATATATAATCTTCTGACGATTTTTGAAAGCTACATATGTATATAAGCAGCGAAGCTAAATACATCCTGGAAATGTAAAAAATAATGAAAAGAAACTGGACGGAAGATCAAGCTAGCCTGCCTTGCTTGGTTGTATGTTTGAATGTTTTTTTTATTTATTCTAAAGACTGGATGGTCATGATGAAAACTAGATGGAAATAACGTAGGGGATAACTACGGTAATGTTTTTCTCTGTAGATGCTTCACGAGAAAGAAAAAAGTAATAAATGTCCAACTTTTGATGATAAGGATTTCGATATTATTGTAACGCAGAGATGCTTATCATATATGTAGCAATGTAGGCACTTATACACCTTTGACACCCTCGCGAAGTTTTCACTTATACAAAGTTTTTTTTTCTCATTTGCCACCCCATACTTGCATGGATGAAAGGATGTAAAGAGAATATAAAGCAAACTGACAAGTGAAATACAGAAGACAACATGACTTGTGAAAAGTAAAAGTGCAAAGTCAGCACAGCAGGGCAGAGAAAGAAAGAGCGATTCCAGCAGAAAACTTCTTCACCAGCCAAAGTACCGCAGCAGCAAGCAACTCCGTCAGTCAGTACATTAAACAGGAAAATATATTTTCGCATTTTTACTCCACTACGCTACTACACAATGCCTTCTTCGGTGAACATGAAAACAGCATTTCTTCTACTTGGTTTTTTTTCTTTATCCATATCGGACGTGTTCTTCGTTTTCTCTTTTTGCATGCATGAGCATGACCTAATGCAGTGGTTCGTATTCAAGAGGAAGGATTTTTTTTCAACTGAAAAGGAGAATTTTTCTCTCTTTTTATATTCCAGCTGAAGAAGATGTTGTGCTTATGAACGTACGTGCGTATCTAGTACAGCTGCGTACTTAAATATGTACGAGTTGCTTCCATTAAATGAAATCTTTTATTTTATTTTCTGGGGGCTAGGTTGCTCTACATTTATCTTTATAATTCTGTTGTGTTGTGAGTGAAGAGAAAGTTAAATAGGAGGAGATGTGAGTGAGTTTTCTCCTTTTCTTTTGGAAACTTGGTGAATTCTCAAAGACGTAATGCCAAATGGAAGGGGCCGTTCCATTTAACAAGAAGTCTGAGAAGAAAGAGGAAAGAAAAAGATGATGCATAACTTTAGCTTCTGCAAAAAATATTCCGGTTTTATCCTTTGTGAATTGGTTTTTTATAATAGTTAATATGATTTTTTGTTTCAACTCAAGCTGTACAAGGCATTACAGGGTATAATGCGTGGTGTAACTGCTGGTCTCTTATGTCGCTTCCGTTCACTTTCATGTGTGCTTATATTTATATTTTTTGTTGGTTCTTGAGTTTATTTTTTAAGGGTTAATCATGACTTGGGATACTTACTCCCTGCTGAGTTGCTCGCTGAAGTGTACAAGTGCAAAGTTGAATTTGTTAAAAAAATATATTTAATATGTACGTGAAAGGGAGTTGGGGGATTAAGCGGGAATGCTTTTTCTTAACTATTAACTTTCATTGATGCATTTCCGGCACGGAAAAGTTAATGGGAGTGTTGATGATGATAATATGTACGTGCGTGGGCCGTACTGCCGATCTCCACTGTACATCAGCTCATATACACAGTCTTAGTATTATTATTATTAGTATTATTAAACATTTTCATGTTACTACATTTTAAAACTTTTCTACTTTACTGCTTTTATTGTGCCATGCTGGTAACATATACGTAGATGAATGCTCCGCAAAGAAAGTTGGAAAATAAAAGAGAATTATACTAATGCTAATGTTGGCTGGTGAATGTGGTTTGGATGTTGCCGTTGAAAAAAAAGTGAAAAAAGATGAAAGAAAAACTAAGAAGGGAATGTATTTAGTATACGTATTTGTA
Organism: Troglopedetes dispersus; assembly: GCA_027744215.1. NCBI lineage: Eukaryota > Metazoa > Arthropoda > Collembola > Entomobryomorpha > Paronellidae > Troglopedetes > Troglopedetes dispersus. Next base: position 9,336 of record JAHZNF010001065.1, read on the forward strand.
CACTTTAGTTGAGTAGTGTGCACTTGAATTAATGAAAATGGTGCGTAGTGGTGAGAGAAATAGTTGCGGATTGTCCAACCCGGGGCAACAAGAACTAACTGAAGAAGGATCGAGGCTATAGGAAGGAAAACCATTAAAAAGACACTTTCATGTTTGTTCTCTTTTGTGTTGGTTCGTTGTGCCTAGTGGATCTCAGAAAAGGATTAAGTAACGAACTGAAAAGGCTGTGGTGAAAGATTGGAGGATTTTTTATTTGTATGAACATCTGTATATATCGTTGGTGATGATGCGTTACTGGAAACCGAAATGCGCATCTACGTGCTGGCACTGTCGTCGTGTTATACCCGCCATGCCAAATGCCAATGGTGAATGTTACAAGTGTTACGGCTGCGAAGAACGGCTGTTACTACAAGGAATTTTTTGCCGAAAGTTTTGAAGGCTATCTCACGCTAATGTGCATATAAGTATTTTTGTTTCTCTTCTCTCTGTCTGTCGTGTCTCTCATCTCACACAGCTTTGATCCTTTCTTTTATCTTCCCTGATGCGAAAAGAAAATGCACAGGTTTTCTCAGTTATTTTCGGGGATTGGTTGTTGGAGAGCTTTAATAATAGTTTACGTGTGCGTATTTCTTTATCCTTAAGCCTTGCTACTTAAAATCCGTTGGTTATGACCACGAACGATCCGCTGGAGCAATCCAACTGTTCATCTCATCTGCTGCTGGTGGTGGTTTCTTTTTTCTCGGGAAAAGCAATATTGTGTTCATGTATACTTCGGCTTTTATTCTTTCAATCTCGTAAAGTGTTTTGAATCTATGTGAATGAAGATGAAACAGCTATACCTGACAGATGCATGGCGTTGTGTTCCCAAATAATTTGTACAGGAATGGCAATAATGCAAGGGTATTTTTGAAGTCGAATGAAGCACAGAGATGAGGTTTTTCGTTCTCCCTTTCTGTCTCATTCCTGCATCATAGGACCCTGGAGACTTTTACACAGACATAGCCAGGCAACAATAATTCTCGACGCAGCAGCGCACACCGCTTGCATACCTGCTCAATTTATACTGGGTATTTTCATTGTCGTTCCTTTTTTAATGAAAGCACGTACCTATCTCAGGTTTCTCTTGGCTTTTGTTTTTTTTTTGTTTATGGTGTCGAATGAAATGAATGGAAAGACGGTCCCGCGCTCATAAAAGGATAAAAATATAATAAAACGCCATGCACGTTCCTCTTATGTCAGGTATTTATCCATATAATCAAAATCAGGCTGGACTGATAAATTTATGATCCTATACTCGTAGTACATATATATATATATGTGTTTTGAAGTTTTTAACGTAAGAATACATACTATGTAGAGTGTTTCCCTTCCAGCGAAAGTCGAAATTGTTAGATTTACGCGAGGGATTCAGAATTTGCGATGTGTGCTAAAATGTGCGTACGGAGAATCCATGCTTTAAATGCAAGTATGTGGAAATTGATTGTCGTAGACGACAGTTATAAATGTTCGTCAACAATATAGAAGACTAAGAAGCATTTTATGGTAGTCCTATACATGTTGAAAGTGCTGCCGTGCAGATTATCCATTAATCCTTATAAAATATGAAAAATTTAAGTCTGGACTCAACTTGCCTAAAATTTTACCGCTTTTCCTGGCGAAATTATATAGCAAAAGCTACAATGCTTATATCATCGATGAACCTAATCACTACGAGGCCGGGGTAGGAACAGGGCCTCTCTTGCGTCGCGTCGAATGTGTTGATGATTTAGCCTCTGACGCACATTCAAAATAACTTCACTTTTGTAATGGATGGTGGTAATATGTTTATGGTGAAAGTCTAGAGAGAAAGTGAAGGTGCATGATGCATGGCACATACAAACTCTAAAACAGAGCATATTAGTAAAATTCAGTAAAGGAAACCTTTTTATGTATGTAGGTATGTGTATGTGAATCATGCGTAAAAGCCCGTCAGCATAATCCTTTGTGTACCTTCGAAATCTTCATATAAAACTAGGTTCATAGATGTTACACATGAATCATGCAGAGATTGTTCTGTCAGAATGTCGACGTAGACAAGGTAGATTCATGTTCAACCAACAAAATTGGTTATGCTTCTGGAGGAGGTGAGGTCTCCTGCAATACGTATGTATTTTTGTGCTATTTTTATTTTTACAGATACAAAAACAAGTCATGCATGTTTTTGAATCCTGTTGAGCTTCACTTTCACCAGGAAAGAAAGTGGGAGAAAGCATATGCTCACACAAAATTTGAAGCACCCATTCTTCATGCTTATTCATCCAAAATTCAACTGGATTTCCGTGAATGTAATGGAATTTATTCAGAATAATGTCATGTCAAGGCAAGCCAAGTCATACCATCAGAGATAAAATTAAATTTGCAAGGCTCATGCATGCAGATTGTGTTTTTGAACTCGTAGCAAACAACTACTACCACCAATGTTAGGGAGTCGGATTGCACTGGGTATTACTAATATTCGGATAATAGGCTTATATCTTCTTGTTCCTGTTCCGTATTGAGCAAAACATTGTGCTTCGAAGAAGAATGACATGAGCGTAAAACATGTAGGTATCTAGACTTGACTGGGAGTGAACTACTTTGGGACTTAACCAACTTTGTTTCACTTATTGCTTGCTGCTGTTTGCTATTATGATTTGCAACGCCAGAAGAAGTAGATTGTTCGGGATTTATGTGCGACCACGCTCGCTATTGGTATTTTACATTACAACCGGGAAAGCTAGGAATAAAGCAATGGGTATGAGTTGTTCTGGTGGTTTATTGTTGAAGAGAAAATATCCCAGGAGAAAGCATATGCTCACACAAAATTTGAAGCACCCATTCTTCATGCTTATTCATCCAAAATTCAACTGGATTTCCGTGAATGTAATGGAATTTATTCAGAATAATGTCATGTCAAGGCAAGCCAAGTCATACCATCAGAGATAAAATTAAATTTGCAAGGCTCATGCATGCAGATTGTGTTTTTGAACTCGTAGCAAACAACTACTACCACCAATGTTAGGGAGTCGGATTGCACTGGGTATTACTAATATTCGGATAATAGGCTTATATCTTCTTGTTCCTGTTCCGTATTGAGCAAAACATTGTGCTTCGAAGAAGAATGACATGAGCGTAAAACATGTAGGTATCTAGACTTGACTGGGAGTGAACTACTTTGGGACTTAACCAACTTTGTTTCACTTATTGCTTGCTGCTGTTTGCTATTATGATTTGCAACGCCAGAAGAAGTAGATTGTTCGGGATTTATGTGCGACCACGCTCGCTATTGGTATTTTACATTACAACCGGGAAAGCTAGGAATAAAGCAATGGGTATGAGTTGTTCTGGTGGTTTATTGTTGAAGAGAAAATATCCCACTTGCTTTCACTTCACACTCTCATCTGACAACATGCACAGTGTCAATATCCTTTCTTTTCACAAAGAAATACTAATAATAATACGGTGCCAGCATAGGTAAATCATAAACAAATGAAAATACAGAAACATCTGGCGTGTACTGAGTTTCTTTACGCGTCTTGCTGTTTCCTTTCTTGCCTTCAATTTCCATTTTTCTTCGTTTTGGTAAGAAAAATACAAATATGATGGCAGCTTGCTATTTCGTTCATAGAAGATAAGGTGAAAGATACGAAATAAGTGACAGGGAACAAATAGGAATGTGCAGCTAGGCGTGTGGAATGGACAGTCATGTAAGAGCCAAATTATGGTACTTTGTAGCGAAGCGAGACACAATTTTTCTCTGATTATTTTGCGGGGTATGTGGAGATACAAGAAGCATGTTGTTTGATTTGTTCTCTTATCAGTACACTACCGAAATGTGCGTAGTGTTTCGTGGAAGCATTGCTTTCATAAAGGAAAATGAAGTGGAGTTGGACTAGAAGACCCTAAAAATTTATCGATTCAGTCAAGTAGGAGGAGGGAGAAGTAGTGAAGAAATCGTAGAGAAAATGAATAAAGGTAGGGGGTATAAGGTACACATGCTTCATTTGTTTTAGTGGAACCCTATGGAGAACTTTTAGAAAAGTACAAGAACTTGAGGGAAAGTATAAAGTAAAAGTTTGTCAGAAAATTTCACATCCTCTCGTGGAACCAGACAAAGCGTATTTTGTTCATATTTTTAACATGCCCACCTACCATGCTTTAATTCCTAAGAATAAAGAAAAGGCAAAAAAGTTTTGTCATTCACGTCTCGTCAACTTTCAGGCAGAAAATTGCTAACAAGAAAACCCAGGACTTTGTTCCGAAAATACTGCTCATATGAGCAAAAAATGGAAGGACTATATATCCACTCATGGTTACGGTGGTGGTGGTGGTAAAAACGTAGGTACTTGAGAAATACCAGAAAGAGAACAACTTCAAACTAAAATGATACACTCCGAAGCAGAGCAGTTCATTTAATGTTGTCATTAATAGCTCATCTTACAAGGAGCATCCCACATGTATGTTTCACGTGTTCACTCACTCACATACCTACACTCTCTTTTAAAAATATTTTTACATCAAAAAAACTTGGGCATGTACGCAGTGGAAAGTCTTTTCCTAATAGGAAAATCTGGGTGCGTTATATTTAAATTAGGGTCCATCAAATGACAACAAGCACAAAACAGTTCATTAGAAAGCATGACAGATCTTATTGCCCCACGGGGAACGGAATGAATATTTTACCATAGTTGTCACAAATAATCTTTGGATGAATAAAGTATTCGTAATGTCAATGAACTAATAATTTTTTGTTCTTTTCATGTTTTATGTAGGGATCCCCGACACCGTCTCCATATAAGGCTACGCCCTTCTGGGGCAGCCGTAGAGCGATGGTTCGTTTTTACGGTAACCCAGAGTCCCGATGTCAAGCCAGGATGCATTGGACTGAGTCTAACCCAAAGGAAGTTTGCTACAGCCTCCATTGGACAGGATATGGATATCTTTCCATTTGAGTTCGAACGAACAACGCAATGCTGCTCCGCAATTGTGCTGGAGGTTGACTTCTTGCAGAAGAAGCAGTAAGTCTCGTGTGTGTGTGTGCACAACACACACAAATTATAGTTGTATGAAAGCAAAAATGTTTACTATGTGTATGTACCTAAGTGAAATATGTAAGGAAACCAAACCTCCGGAAAATATAATTCACATAACTCTTCTTTTGTGCACAATAACTCTTTCCCGTGGGTTTTTGGGAGGACTGGAAGTAGAAGCACTTTCAATTTTTCCCTTTCCTTCCCACTATGCTTGTCTATGCGTAGTAATAATGTTAACCGAGCTTTAGTTCAATGGACCGATACTATATGCTTTGGAGCATTTTTGAACGAAGGTTTTCTGTTGGGTAGGATTGTCAGTCAAGCTATTATAAATAATCCTGCTGTTTGAATCAGCAGCGGAACCTCCATTAATTTTGTTTATCAGATTTCCCATTCCTTATTGAGTTAGTGATGTCAGCGGATGCTTCATTTTCAATTTGAACGTTTAGTACGGGTTATTTTTATTTTTAGCCTTGTTTGTTGCCGAAAGATTGGAAAATGTACCATGAATGATATCAAAAGTCCTAGATGAGTGAAGTGGTTTTTATAAAAAGCAGGAAATTTACTATTAAATTTAAACGTCACCATACACAGTAAAGAGTTTCAACCACATACAACGCCGTGTTGCTCTAAAAATGTATGGAAGCAGCAAGGATGAAATACTGGCATTTTTCGTAGTGAAGGCTGAATCTAATATTGTTCGATTGCAGATCGACGAGCGAGCCCTATGACACGGACCTCATGGCAAAGGAGTTTGTCAGTCAGTTTGCAGGACAGGCGTTTCAGGCTGGAATGCCTCTCGCCTTCAGTTTTCACGACAAGAAGTTGCTATCCTTATTGGTAAGGGAGATCGAGGGAGCGGATATGACTCCAATGAAGGTTGGTGGTGAGCCGATAATCTCCAAGGTAGATTTGGGCTTGCTGCTCCCAGAAACCAAAGTCATCTTTGAGAGGGGCGACGGCAAATTTCTTTCAAAATCTCAGTGGAGCAAGTGATCTCTTTAGTCTCTATATTCATTCCGTCAAATTGTTTAGGTGCAAATGGAAATTAGTTTGCCGAATGAAATGGGGAGACGTGAAATTTTGAAGATTCACACAGCGCTGATGAAGCAATACGGAAAACTTCATGATGATGTCGCTCTTGAGGTACATTATCAACAACATTGTGAAGGAAAGACGATAATACTTGTAAGATGTAAGAGGTAATCTTAGTTTTGCCCTGGGGATTTTGTAATTTTCTAGGAATTAGCTGCATTGACGAAAAACTTTAGCGGAGCCGAGTTGGAAGGATTAGTCAGAGCTGCGCAGTCCACAGCTATGAATCGTCTTATTAAAGCATCCTCCAAGGTAATGACATCAGCATAACGTGCCATGCTTTGTGCCGGTTACAACCTTTCGTAATCCATCAAATGTCTTGTTATTGCATGAATTAATGCCTGTATGGTTGGTGAAGGATGAATTATAGGATGATAAGACACTTCACTTCACGACTATATGTTTGTATTTCAGGTGGAGGTGGATCCACAAGCCATGGAAAAACTTAAAGTAACGAGATCTGATTTCCTTAATGCTCTGGAGAATGACATTAAGCCTGCGTTTGGAACAGCTGGAGAACTTTTGCAGATGATGCTCACGCGTGGAATTATTAATTGGGGTTCCCCTGTGGCTCATGTCCTGGAAGATGGAATGTTACTTATCCAGCAGGTAAATAGTGTTAGACAAGTTACATTACAAGCATTTAAACGGAAAATAACAACCATTGAAATTTCATGCGTTCACCTTTCAGGCAAGAAGCGCAGACAGTGGTGGTTTGGTTAGTGTTCTTTTGGAGGGTCCTCCAAATGCTGGGAAAACAGCCTTGGCTGCTCAGTTGGCCAAAAATTCAGATTTTCCATTTGTCAAAATCTGTAGTCCAGAAGATATGGTTGGATTCTCTGAGTCTTCCAAATGTATGCAGATTCGAAAGGTTGGTCTTACATGATCAAATTGATTGTAAAACTAAGAGCTTATCCGCAGCAGTGTCCGGGATTAGGTACACAAATATTACTAATACTACATAAAATGGTGTATAGGTCTTTGATGACGCCTACAAATCCACCCTTAGTTGCATTCTAGTGGACAACATTGAACGACTTTTGGATTATGGTCCCATTGGTCCAAGATATTCCAATCTGACTCTGCAAGCTCTCCTTGTTCTGCTGAAAAAGCAGCCACCAAAGGGTCGAAAACTCCTCATTTTGTGCACATCCTCCCGAAAGTATGTACAGTAAAGTGTGCCAATTAGTTTTTACAATAAAAATCTACTGTTTCTCGTGCTGTGAGTTATAATTTGTTATTTAAATGTAATCAGGCAAGTGTTGGAAGAGATGGAGATGTTATCTGCTTTCACAGCAGTACTCCATGTACCCAACTTGAGCAAACCAGAACACTTGATTTCCGTTTTGGAAGAATCCGACGTATTTACCAAGCAAGAAGTTGCAATCATTGCACGTAATATCGAAGGACGACGGTATGTGCAGAATGTATTCATTGGAAAATGTAGGAATGTAAAACAATAGTCAGAAACATTGCTGATTTTTTTTCTTTGGGTTTCCAGTGTGTTCATCGGTGTCAAGAAGCTCCTTGGTCTCATCGACTTGCTTCGTCAAACAGAAGGAGATTATCGTGTGGCGAAGTTCTTGTCGAAGTTGGAGGAGGAGGAGGCAATAGAAATACGCGGTTAGGATTATAGGCCCCCCCCAACCCCCCTGTCTGGCTTCCCCATTCGACAGCAGACTGGAATTAGAGACTGGTCCTGTTGGATCCGGCTGGGCAGTACTGTTTGCGGCTGCCTTCATGTAAGAATTAAAATAATTATGCAACATGTAATTTGCAAACACTTTCTCTGCATTTCAGCCTCTGTGAAAAACTTCGTGTCCTTTTCTTCATTTTTTTTGTTGTAACGTTCTTGCAATCAAGTCTAGCAACGATGCAGAAAGAAGTTAATAAGAGCTTAATATAGAAGAGTATTTTTCTCATGTGTCTGAAATGAGGAGAAACTATTTGAAGGGTAATTTTAATTTTTTTAACATTTGAATTGCAGGATTGCTGGCCGCTAGTTGGTATATTCGTTGGAGGAGGGGTTGGGGGGTTGTTTGGTAATTTGCTAAACGTTTGTTGTTTTACCGTTACGAAAAGGTTACACTTCACTCGCATGCATATCTTTCAGGTATGGCTGTCGGCGTGGCCGTTGGTCTAACACTAGGAATAATAGTAGGTAAGTAAGATGTGCAAAGTTGTGTTTACCGACGATGACTTTGTGCCCCTTGCAACTTCTTTAATAAATTTACTCATTTCAGGACTAATTGTGGGACTTACATTCGGAATAATATTCGGATTTATTGCGGGTGAAGTGACCAACGGCAAGGCTGAAAACGGCCAACCAAAAAAGACCAAGCGCGAGAAGGAAGATGAGGAATGGCTTGCTTGGATTATGGCAGCAAATGCTGCTCAATCACAATCACAGCCCGGCCCTTAAATTGTTACTGTTAGTGTAAAGTCCTGATTTCATATGATTCCTTTGTACTTTTCAAGTAAGAAAATTACTTATGATAATCGGTGTATTATCGATTCTTGTTTGTATAATTTAGTATTACTCTTATGTAATTTATTGTTTATTACAATTATAATTCCACTCAGTCCATTCAAAGTTCCCCTGCCTCTGTGCATACCATTTCCTTGAGGGAAGGTTACTGATGAAATTGTTCCCAGGTCATGATCATACCACATTCATTCGCCACCATTACACTTTCGCAGATTTGTGAAATTAGTTTTTAGGTGACTGTAGATCATGTACATTTCAGTATTTTTATTAAAAACTTTTTAATTATAGTATCAATTTATCATTGTCGAATGTTATGGATTGTCGAACGATTCCAGTTTGTTGGATCTAAATCTCTGTCGTCCTTTGAATTTTCCATTAATAATAAGTCAAGGCGGGTATTATAATGTTCAATGATATGTCCCTCAAAGCCAGATAGTTATCATTCTGGTTTCAGCAAGATCATACATGAAGCCATAGTACATAGACAAAAACGTTAAAACAAAAAAACAAAAAATCTATATGAGCTACAAAGTCTAAGTCAACATTCCTCATTAACTTTCCAGAGCTGTGTAAATGAATTCTCGGGGAATGAGTCGGGTGTGCATGATGTAAATAAATAATGTGTAGCAAAAGTAATCTAGTAAAGAACTGTAGATACGAGTCCCAATTAAAAGGGTTATTTAAGACACTAAAAAAACTTTAAAATGTAAGTTTAAGATTAGAATCAAGTTAAGGTATATATAGCGTAAATCCTGTAAGCTTATCGTATTGCTAGGGGTAGTCGACACATACATATATTGAATATAAGAAAATATTCTATGCACCGCTTATGCAATACAAGAGCTATAAAAAGGCTCGTGTTTCTCTTTGTAATATCATCTCCTCCCTCTCTGGTCATACTATGTATATTATTTCATGAGTGTTTTTGAAATAATAATTAAGTTTCCCTGTCACCTCTGACATTACAGAAAGAAGTATCAGTCTCACAAAAAAGTTACTATTGTATTCAATAAGTACCTTTGACTGAACCTACCTACACCAAAACACTTCTGTTGATGAAACCAATGATTCACAATAAGCACCTTTACACATACACCTCAAGTCAAAATAATGTACATATGTACAATAACCCAATTGGAGAATTCTGTAATTGTTGCATGGTATAAATTGATTTGAGAATGACTCTGTCAGAGAAAATTTTCAAAGATATAGGATAGCAGATATTGTAGGGGTAATCTGGGCATCCGTTCTCTTAATTCTACACTTTCACAAATGATACGTATGTATGTACACATTTTGACGTGACGGAAGTCATCACAATACACTTCATTAAAAATTTACTACATGTACAAGCTAAACTTTTTACTTTTGCTGGAAGGAAGCTGTTCGATTATCGACGGAACTTCGAACGAGACCATAATATGTAACGATCAAGCAATAAATAGTGTTTCTCGTAATAACAAATAACCAGGCACTTTTGGTGAGCAGCTTTACAGAAGGCAAAGTAAAATATCAACGATTGACGGTGCTACAAGATGTACATAGAATCATAAATCATATTAATAATAAAAGGGAGAACAAATTTTTAACAAGGTTTTCTTCAACGGTTTTAACTTTTAGGTTTTGTCATTAAAATGTTTGGTGAAGGTATTTGTGGATTAAGATGGGAAAGTTAGGTAGAAGGATTTCCTTGCACTACTAAAACACTCAACTACGTAACACCAAAGCTAAACTTTTACCCTTCAAGATCCCCCAGTCTTAATTTTGTTGAGTGATATGATATGAGTATTAGCAAACTCTACACACATACGCATTATTTATTGAAACAATGCTATGTCGCTGCAAGTAAGATATGAATTAACGAATAACATGTACAAGACACTACGTTCGTTTGTACACTTAATGAACGATCAATCAGGCACGTCAGCTAGTTCGACCTCTTCTGGCAAGGATCGTATATTATTAATTGTATTATTGTATTTGAAGAAATTGGTTAAAACCTACTAATAAATTTTAACTTAAGGGTTTCACTAACTATTATATTTGCGCTTCGTGTTCAGATTCAAAGAAAACTATTTTCTGATACACTGCTGCAGTCGTGCAACCATGCTCTGTAGAATCATCGTGTTCGGCGGTTGTAGGTTCATCCTGCTTTTGCTGTTGCTTATGTTAAATTGTAGAGGTAATGTAAAAATCTTAATTGTTGTCATAATCCAAAATTGTATAATGCAAAAAAAAATTCTTACAGCTTACATTTTTCGGAGTTTACTTGTGCATACTTGACTTTATTGGATATAGATGTAACCTTTTTTTCGTCTGTCTTTGATTGATTAGTAATGATGCTGAAATTAAATCAGAACTTCTCTACAAATTAAAACTATTATATGATATATAATGTATGAAACATACTGTAATTAGGTGCGCCTCCAATTACTAGAAATCATAGAAGAAACTTGAAAATGCAAACCACGAAGCAGCAATATTGAATTTTTTTGCGAAATGGCAAAAACACTAATATAAACTACAACCAAAACCAAATCTACCGAGAAGGCCTCAAAAGTACATACTAAAAAGTTCTTGACAAGAGGAAACAGCATTATAAATTTGATGATTAATATGACTATGAGTAAATCCTAATCATTTACTTAAAATGTAAAATATCAAGTTAGACATAATCCGTGCAGTAAATACATCGGTACAAGGTTTGATTAACAAGAACATTAACGATTCACATTGTCCGTAAATGTAGATGACTATGATAAATGCATACATTATTTGACACTAATTGTCCGTAAAAATTATGTAAGTACAGGTAATTTAAGATCATACATTAAAATCTTCTAATATACATACCTGATATTATACTGACAGACATTATACGTAGAAAAAAGGTTCGATTGACTCGAATTATTGTTGGCAATCAAAAAAGATGAAATAAAACAATGAGAAAACGTACACAAATTCACGAAACGCAGACATTTTTTTGTCATACTGTTCATTAGTCTGATTAAAGTCATCGGGACTTTTGTTAACCTTCTGATATGGGACGCAAGAGGGGCCTTATGACGGAAACATTGTCGCCTTTCAGCAGGATTCGACCTTAAACAAAAAAATAAGAATGAATAAAAACGTCATCCGTCAGTTGGATTGGATCAAAACAATCCTGGTGGACCTCACCTGACGTGAGTAAGGATGAATTTTTACTGGGTATAGATAAGCTTACCTATAGTCCTTCTTTGTTCTTCTTGTCCCTTTTTGGCGGTCACTTCTTCCGCTTCATCCAAAACAATATTCATAAATTCATCAAATCCTATTATGACCCCTTCAATGTTCGTCTTAGTTGAGGCTTCGAAGAGCCAAACTGCAACCCTCGTCCGATTTTGCAGGTGCCGAAAAATAACATTCTATTTCAAAAATATACCTTGTATTTTATAAAAATTAGTTAACTTGCACTGTGGTAAGTGCCTTGCTTATGCTGGCGGTTTGAACATTTAGCGTAGGCTTAGAGCACTTACTATCGGCTGAATCATCACTTTGTGCACCTTATTAGACGTTCGGTACGCCATATTGATTAATTGGATCACCCGTACTTGTCAGCTATTCCAGGAAACCGAGTTGAAAATTGGAAAACGAATCTTTACATGCACGGTCGTTACCTACAAAGCCAGACCAATATATGGAAAATTTACAACACTGTGTTTTACTATGTTTTATAAAAATTCAATTAACTTAAATTAAATTAAGCAAACTTTACAGACCGACCGTAGAACTGCCCCGCAAGCAAAAACACAGGTTAGATTAGAGAAGAGATTCCCTCGACTTTGGACTAAACTGAATACTGCAGTTCTCTCGTGTTTCGTTCGTGCACCCGCACCGCACCTACCTCATTCACTTGCTGGTGGACTACTAACTGCTATGCTAACTGTAACGTCAAAATCTGTAGTTTGCGTTCCCTCAAATTCTCTCGTTCCCCGTAAATAGTTTCTTCTTTGTTCAATTTCCATGTCCAATTCTGCCGAAGTCTTAAAGTCTTGCGAGTATAGCAGTATAGTTGCAATGCGCATTGCGCAATTCCATTCCAATAATGCACCCAACTATCCAAATTGCCTAACCAATCATTGATACTCCTTTTGTCAACACGTTATGTACTATAATAAGTACTAAAAAAGCTACTATGATACATGATACTCCTTTTTTTGTACGACATGTTGTTGTTGTTGGTGTAGTGTGCAACGTACTAATTTTATTGTCAAAACTGCGGCTCACTTGAAGAAATTGCTAAAATTAACTCCATTATAACAGCATAATAATTATATGGTTTATATGATCAATGTCAAGTCAAATGCGCTGTTGTATCTTAGTATACTTACTAAGGACTAGGACTTGCTTACCAAGGTCTGCATTCTCTTCCTTGCATTTTTCATCAGTTATTATTCACGATCAGTGGAAGGAGTAGTAGCGAGCACTCCTTAATCAGTTTCCTGGCAGAACTCCTTTTTTGTTAATCAAATGCAAATTATCGTACTTTTTGTAGTTAATCATTGCTTTGATATGTGTATTTAAACATTTGGGAAGGCATCCAAAAATGTTAACGGGGGCGTACTTCAAACCCTTCATTGACACCTTAGATCGCGCCAGGTACAGCTTTGCCTTGCCGTTCAAATGGAATCGTGAACAAAGGCGTTTGGATTTAATAGAGTCCAAAATTTTCATGCTAATTTTTCAAGTTGGAAGTTTTATAGGAGTAGCTTACTCAGGAGTTTTAGTGTACCAGCTCCTAACCAGCTATTCTGAGATAACTCCGGCCGTGATAACCATCCTACTTGAGTATTTAATGATCAACATAGGTGTAGTACTTTCAAAAACTGCAGTTTTATATCGGAAGTTGGAAATGAGAGATTTGTTTAACTTTATTATTCAATTTGAGGATGACTACTTTGGGCAAGAAGGTCTCATTTTATCAAGTTTTGCATTTTATGTTTGTGTCAATGTTGCACACACATTGAATTTTTGGTTGGTGGTCTTTAAACTATCTTTTGTGTTATCAGGTTCGAAAGAGAGAAAGGTGGATGCCTCAGTATTATTGGTTCTGAGATTAACATCCTTCTCAGTTGTTTCCTTTCCTTTGGCAATTGCTGGATACATTGCGTTGCAGCCTTGTAGTCCCCCATTTATTACGTCGTTTATTTTACAGTGTCAGGATGCCTCGGAATTGAATGGAAGCTTTATTGCAGCCCATTTCCTGATGCCTCTGGCTGAGGGGATGTACTGGTTCCACATTGTGGGAATGTATGCTTTCCTCATTTGTTTCGTTCAATACTTGTCACATAAGTGTTTAACGATCTACCTCTTGGATTTAATAAAAATGTAAGATTGAAAAAATTAAGGTTATTTAACATTGACATGGAGCAACGCAGACATTCTCATGTTGCCCCTCTCGGTAATTTTCCCTTTTCCAGGGCTTTCTCCGGTGGTGGACAGAGCCAAGCATTGGCTAAGCAAGCATCAATATTTAGGCAGATTCAGCTTTTACATTTTCAACTGAATAAAGTCATGAGGCACGCTATTTTACCCATTGCCCAATCAAGTTGGGTGTTCACCACGATTGTGTCTTTGTACGCCACGATTAAACTTCACCGTTTGATTCCGTTTCCGCTAATCCTTTTCTTTCCCTTGATGGCTGTGGATGGGTCTGTTTATTTTTATGTGGTGGACGGTGCCATTTCTCAAACATTTAAGGAATCTTATAAATTACTTAACTTGACATGGAGAAAATCCGCCCACTGTCGGCCCGCGAAATGGTTTGACAAGACATGCAGGTCATTTTCAGAACTTAGAACTTACGTTGGAATTGTTGGTTTCATGGACAGAATGACGCCACTTGCAATTCTACATTTTTGTTTGGCGCAGACATGTGGCCTCATTCTTATGGGTAGTTAAAAATGGATACCCAAACTTACATGGTAAATGTTACATATGATGTTAATAAAGACGACGTGGAATAAAGTGGTCATCATTGCACATGTGTGCTAGATTATAGTATTATAGCAATATTTATCACGACATGGTTCCTGCAAAAAACTCGAATATTACCTACTTGTGACGGTAAATAAGACAAACGGGAGGAATGGAGTCAGCAATTCATTGTTATAAAGCCGGAAGACTGGTAACGGTTTAATTATAAATAATTTATTTAATGGTTGATTCGTGTCATGATTGAATGATGTCATGTTGAGTTAGATGCACATGTTGATTGCCCAGTTTTGAATTGTAAATGAAAAATGCGGGTTTGTTCAGAGGAGAAACCAATAATTTATTGTTTACAGGAAGTTTTAAACATTTAAGACAAGAATATAAACACAACGGATCGGAGAACAATTCAAAGCCACCACCACCACTATAAAATCAGGCACCGGTCTTATCATAGATATAAGTTTTGGTTCCGAACACTATATATTTTCCTCTTAGTTTTAATAATCTTCATTCATTCTTTATGAATATAGGCAAGATAATACTACATTGGGTCATTAAAAATTCAACAAAAAAGTTGACACCGGAAAATAGGTATTTACATGAGAATGTACTAATGACCCTGTAAAGTTACACATATTATCTATATAGGATACTCAGATAAGTTTTAGCCTACTACATACAAATGATTAAAGGCCAATGTAGCAAATTATTATTTCAAAAGAATTGCCCAGAACAAGCGTTCTAGGTTTGATCATGCAAGCAGATTTGAATAAAAACCAACATAGAAAAATGTAAGATCGTACATCAATGTTACAAAGAAAATAATAATTGACATGATACAATGGAAAACTTTTGCCGCAAAATAATAAAAAATTTAGTTTCTGGCTATTCTATTGATGTTATACTGAACTAAGTAATAAGAATATTGTCTACGGTCTACATACGTACGAATTTTGTTAATAATAATATCTCAATTTTTTGTAATTGATCGGTTGAAGATTTTGTTTACATTTAGAGGAAAATTTTAAGCAGCAGCAGCACAGGCTGGTGCATAATCGACTTTGGCATATTTCATGTAACATGCTTTAGCGTAACCGATGGATGCGGTACAAACGGCCTTTTGTTCGGAGTAACCAACCTTTTGCGAAAGTTTCTCGCAAACATTTCTGTATGGAGCTGGATCGATAACACCATAGCATGGCCTACAAAATAAAAATGAGAGAGCTTTAATGACATTATTCAGAGTTGCACATTGTCATCTTGGGTGGAATTGGGATAATTAGCCCCATCTCTGTGACGCATTTATCCGTAATTTCATAAAATACGCAACCATTAACTAAATATACTTTTTTATGAGTTACACAAGTATTATTTACCTCAAGGAGGAACGCCTATTGTCAAGAGCAGCTCTACATTTCTCTTCCGCAGAATGAGTGGCATGAATCATGGTTGTGATAATTAAAGGCTCCGTGCATTGCTTGTCAAGTTTCCAGCTGTCAGTAAAATCTTGGACCGAGGTAGTAATCTAGACAAAAAAACGTTCTTGTAGATCCGATAGAAAGTGTTGCTATGTAGCTCTCAGGCAAGTTATGTTCCATACCTCTCCATTTGGTTTGCGTAGGTCATCAAAATGTTCCAAGTTCATGGTTCCGAGCATGCCAAGTACTTTTCCGTGGTAGTAACCGTCGACCCTAAAAGCGCAAACATCCTCAGCAGCGGAGCAACCAATGATGGCCCCCTTGGTTCGCAAAACAGCCCAGCTTCCCAATCGCTCAATGTGAATGTTTCCAGCCTCTTTGGGATCGTCAATTTCCACAGTTTGACCGTTAACAACCACCTGTGTGAGAAAAAAAATAAATGAAAGAATTGCGAAACTCATTCCAAAGCATCAGAAATGAAGGTGAACTTATGTTTAGCATTTTTTGTGCTAACCGTGTTATCTGGTTTAAGAGCTACTGTGTCATGTCCATCAGTGACAATGATGGACTTTGTAGAGACTTCATTTTGTCTATCATAATCAACGACGACCGTGAAATTTCCATCGTCAAAGTCGGAAGCCAGCAGGTATTGGCAGTTACCTTCGAACTCGAAAAATCTTCCGTCGAACGTCTTGTAATGTTTGGATCCAATGAGAAGGGCATAACCTACAGTAATTAAATGTTTTCCTTACTGATGCGTCTTATTTGTCAGGGGTAATTAAATTGTTGTTTTACAAAATTATGAATTGACGTGGTACCCTTGAATGGTGGGAAAAGTTCATTGACGGCGGCTCCACTCCTGAGTTGATTGATAAGTTCCCTCAAGCCATAAGTATAAGACGGCACTCTAAGAGCAATATTTGGCTTGCTGGGCCAGACGAAGACTTTAGTAATTTCTGATAAACTCTTGAGGGATATGGGCAATGGAATCTGTTGGT
>JAHZNF010001066.1:0-14400 GCA_027744215.1 Troglopedetes dispersus
AAAACACCAAAGTGACAATTTTTGCTAAGTTTGCCTGTTTAGGTAGCTTTGCCATAAAAACCCATTTGTACATCCAATCGTACACAAGTGGCTAGAGTGTAAACGCATTTAATACTAGTATTTGATATATTGAGGCAGGAAGGTCTTGAAAAGAAAGTACAATCCATAAAAATTGTATTCCAGAACCTAGAATAACTTGCTATAAATAATCGTAATATTGAGTCCCTACACGGATCCTATAAATATATTCCCATATATTATGGATAAACTTGGACGAAAATTACGAGAAAAACGATTTGTTGTGCGTAGGCGCCACAGATACAGCAGATGCTTCACGTTTCTAACCTCATACTACTCTTACTCGACTCATAGTTTTCCAATTTTATTGCTGAACTTTGTTAACAGCCACCACGTGCCACGTGCCGTGAAGAACGTCCTTCCCACACTGTTGAATTATGAAGTGGTAAGGTTTTTGTGATTACGAGTTTCCTTCAGACCATTTCGAATGAAGAGATTACTAAGGTTTGGAAAAAATAATTGTTTGTTAGGAAGAAGTAATTAAACAAATTGATTTCGCGTTGTGCCAAATCCATTTTTTAAATTTGACTTTTGCTTAAAAGCTAAAAAGGAAGCCAAGGGCTGCAGATCTTATTTCTGCTTGAAGTTGGAACAGGAGAATAGGAATAGTCCAATAGGAGAAGGACTTTGAGTTCTATGTTTCTTTGAGTTTAAGTTTAATTGGCGTTAAGAGGATATCTTTATTTAATCAAATCAAATAACACGAGCTTTCACTGACTGTCCGTCAGCATTTTCAAGTGTAAAACTAAGTCAGAGTTAGAAAAAATTAAGTGAGACTACCTATGTTTCTGTTTTTTTTCATTGATATATGAATTGGTGTCATTCACCAAATAATTTTGCTTTCACGGGAGGGGGAAAGGAATTATTGGTTTGATTATTGTATCAACGTTAGTGCCAGTATCACGGCTGGCTACTCGTGGAAACATGTTTGCCATTAAATGGCCTGTGATTACTAGCATCTAACGACTTTCCATTGTGAATATACTGATAAAGTAATTATTATAATTATGATGCAAAGAAATGCACTTGTAAGACAGTTGCACATTATTTTGTTTATGATGACTTGCCTCAACGCTTGGGTTATATTTTGGGTTATAGTTTGACATACAGATATGACAAGCCAGATTTATATCGGTCCAATTTTCTCGATTCTGCATTATTATTTGAGTTGTTAGGTGCTGTTTTCTTTCAGTTTGAATTGACTCCGCTCCGAAAGCTCAAATTACCCAAATCTGGACTAGGTTTTTATAACCTTATTACTTGCATAGACATTGTCATGAAATGAAAACGTTTACGTTTACATTACTTATTTGTGGTATCTCATTAATTGTAATTATATGTTGTGAAATTGCCCTTCATTATTTGCTCATATATACTCTGTGCATCAATGGAAGGCAAATTGAGAAAGGAAAAGAGAAAGGAAATGAGTCTCATATCATGAAGGGCAAGGGGATCTGTCACATGATGTTTCTAATCTCTTACTTTTGTGGGTGTTTCCCTATACTTTGCCCGGACAAAGTTAATGGGTAGGCTGGAAGGAGGTATGAAGCTCACGAAGGGATCATCAATCATACCACGAGTAAATCATGAATACATAGATACGAAAAGTAATTTGATCACTGCTGGATTTCTGGTTGAATAAGTTGGATTATGATCATTACTATGCTTAATGAATCTGCTACAGATATGTTCTGGGCCCCTGGACTCTGGATTCTATATTTCAATGGATGACTTTTATAATGCAGACATGTTTGGCGTAAACAGCATTATCTATAATTTGGTTGAATTTTTACGCACTCATTAATAGTGAATGGCTGGGCAAATTGTAAAACATATTATTTTACCTCAGCTCAATAGAGTATGTTAATGAGCTAGTGACAAAAGGGTTAATATAGTCACATATTATGTACAGCAAATATCTCCAAACTTTAAAAACAAATAAAGCGACCTATGTGAAGGGCAAGGAATGATCAACCATAATAATTGGGTAAATTAAGATTTTATGGCATGAGCGTGGTCTTTTTCAGGCTGCTCTGATTACGGCGACAATTTTGGGCAACTTTAAAGTGTATAAGTAGAAATATTCTTATATGAGCATTCATAAAAATGTGTTAATATCGAAATACCATAGTGAAGCCTGCACAAATGAATATTACCTTACCATCAGCGTGGGTATGTAGCACGTGAAATAAAATGAACTCCGATGACATGTCCCGAGCAAGCTGAACTGATATGTACACCCGTTAACCAAAATACCAAAAAAATAAACATTTCTCTCTTTCCCTATCTCCTTGCGTTTATGTTTTCTTAATATTTTATGCATAATAAAAAGTGTTTGAGTTTCGCTGTTTACATCCTTAAAACTGACGTTGAGAAATAAGCAAATAAGAAGAAAAAATGAAAGTAGGAAAACTGAAGGCTCCAAAAAAGTAGTTGGGTTGTGTTGTAGAAAACGTACTTGTAGTTTTTTTTGTGATCCCAGCAAATCTGCTGGAATTCTCAGCAGGAATTTTTGTACGCTTTTTATGCGCATGACGTCTTAGATAAAGCATCGGCATAAACATAACGACACATTTCAACAGTTTTCATTTACAAAACATGCTACTTCACTCGGTCGCTACTGGAACACTGTACACTTTGTGGTAGTAAATACCTAAATTATGTACGTTCAGACTACAGACGATGCACTTTTTCTGCTTCTTCTCGACAGACAGATAATATTTCCTTCGATGCTGAATTCAACTTTATATTGCTTACTAGATGCTTCTTGAATATACTTGCTGACAGGTTTGGGTCTGTGAGGGAGCTCATGAAGATATATGGCTTTCGACTTAAATCATTTTTTGTTGATGCTTAGGCATGTGTGTGGTTCCCAGTCTGTTTTGTGGTAAGGAGATATGAAATGCGTTTTGCATGGAACGCGTAGAATTTCCTGATTCAATGAAGAAAGGAAGCGCACGAACTTCATGTATTCCAATATTTTGGTTTTTAATGTGCTGGAAAGATTTAAGATACTTTAAAGGAAATCAGCAGTTTGGAATGCGATGCGATGTGTTGAATTACTATTTTCTCCAATTAAAGGTCTCACTTTACATTCATTGATGTAGCATTTCAGGGAATTTACCGATGCTTTCGTCGTTGCAAGTTTAAATAATATCAGCTTTACTACAAAGTAAGACCGAAGAAGCAAAGATAGCTCAAGAAAAAAATCGCTTACGAAAGGAAAATTGTTTTAAATACATTTTTCTTGTTACAATGAAGACGATCTATTTTTAACTTTACCTCATATTTCTGGTTTGTGACTTGTTCCAGCCAGTTGTTAAAATCCTTTTCCGAAGTTTTATCGTCACAATAATCCACATTTTTGTAGAACTCCCCTGGCTTGTACATTACTGTAGCATCGTTTATCATGAAAAAAATACGAATTACAAATACACAGAAATTCATGTTTGACTAGTGATAAGATTATATTGTATGTTTTTTGCTTGTTAAAGCAAGGGTTTCCTAGAAGGAAAGGAAGATTTATATTTGAACTCTCGCTCGAGTTTTCTGTATCATTATTATTAGTTTTAAAATAACTCGACTGCAATATTCTTGGAGTGCATCAATCTGAGTTAAGAGCCACGAAATTTCTTGGATAATACTCTCAAAGGGATGTTAAGTTTAGTTCATAGAAAATGCCTTGCGCGACACACTTTTCATTGTTCTCGACAGAATGTCTAGATGACCCAATAATGTTTTCAACCAAGACCGCTAGCACGATAATTATAATCATGCTTTTATTTACACTCTGGGTCTCTAATAAGGATTCGTTTTATTCTTCGACATGCTAGTATTGGAACTGATTGCCGTGATATGTGTCAACATGATATCGTACCTATGTAACACATCGTAAAACATTAAGAATGAAAAACCCAAACCACTTTTGTTTCATTGTTTCCCTGATACCGTTTTTCGGCTTGGCCGCAATCACAAGTGGTAAGATTTCATTGTAAAACCTATATTGTGGTTTTAGCAATCACTGTAGACATAAACATGTAGAAGGGTTTGTTCTGCGCAGAAATGCGAAAAACTAAAGGAACCAAAGTATCCTCCGGAGACATTTTTTTCTTTTTTCTTATTATTACGAATACGAATTTTTTCTTAACTCATCGGCTTCAAAGAAGTACCAATGTATCTTTTGCTTCATACCATTCCTATCTCAAAGTTCAGACAAAATCTTGATGAGCTGATGCTCAATTATTTTCGGAAATAGATCCACGAGAAATGTGATATGAAGATGACGTTTATCCAAGTTATGTTGTTTTCATCTCATTTTTTCTTTCGTCTTTAGTTGTTCTATTATTCTGATCATTATGTTCGCCTCGTCGTCTACTTCAGTTATTATTACAATCTAGTGCTTCAACAAAATGAAGTAGTTTTATTGTGGTTGGAATGAATTTCTTGCGAATTGACGTGCGTCCCAAGTCTTACACGAAAACGGATCATGTCAAATAATACAATGAACATTATATTTTATATTGCTGAAAAGCAAAGATCCATAGGGGAGCGGACATAAGAACAAGATTTTAATACCATACATGTTTATCCTCAGAAGGTAACATGAGAAGGATGTGCCATCATGCTTCAGCAGGCATTAGATAAAGAATAATAATATTCTGTGCTACTACTAACTTACAACCCAAGAAGTTGGGATTCTTTGTAGCTCAAGTCAGCTCAATTTTCACCACATGACAGAAGAAAGAATTGCTTTTGTGGCTGACAATTTCTACCATATAAACCCACGCAATATAAATGTTTTTGATTATTATATACATATTACACGCGAGAACAGGTGCGCCGGTTTTATATTTCACCTTTTCTCAACCAAATCAAATCTTGTATGACATGCCAGTATCTTTTCCATGTTGCAGAAAGAAATCGGTGTCATCATAAAATATCAGCATTTTGGTGCATACATTTGTTTTCCTCCAATTGCAAAAATTAAAATATGTGCCAAGGGGAAGGTTTGTTAAAACTCGCTTGACATGTGCATGAATCCATATGGAGTAGGTTGTTGACGTCAACAGCTACCTTTTACCATATGTGGGGAAATGAACTTGGAAATTAAATATTCTAAATATATAAACTGTCTCCAAATTCTGTGAAAGTGAATTTCGCGTAATGCAAACTGTCAAGTGTTCTACGAGGAAAATGTTTAATGCGGCACTGTGAAGCTACTACCATTCTTAATCTTTTTTCCGTTTACCCCAGATTTCAGTTCATGCTAGGAAGCAAACCAGTGCAGTGTTTCATTCAACTTCTTTCTGGTATTATTACTTTATGTATGTGAATGTTATATCACAGTTCTTCATCTTGGACTCGGCAGAGTCAGCAGCAGTTTATGGAGTTGCAGCGTAGGTATTTTCGGGGCATCAGATTAAAGAACAACTTTGCACGACTATGTAACCTCATATATTATGTTCTCTTAAAATTAAAATTTCATCTGAGCGTCGCCCTGAGAAAATTGTTGAGACAGAGAAAGTCGTTAACTGAAACCAGTGTTCATTTCGTCTTTTGAAAGAATACGTTTATAGGTATGTTTTGAGGGCTGCTGATGTGTATTTTGATAAAGTACTCTTGATTGAACAATGCAAATTTTGACTGACTATAAACTTCACACAATGAGAAGGATGGAATTGTCTGGTGCCGTCGTCATCTTATTTTTTACAGTCTTTCATCGTCTTGAGTCCTCCTGAGTTTTGGAGACCGTACGTCATTACTCGAGCAGGGTCGTAAACAGTTGTGTATTATTATTACATATCAACACATTCCAACCATCTTCATTTTATTATTCTGTTCTACAGAAAAGCTCTTACACATGCAACTTTAGGTACAACAACGCAATTGTTTCCCTATAGGCTCGACATGTTTGTTCCTTGCGTGTGAATGATTGCCATTTCAGTGGCCTTCCTGTTCAAAAGTACCACTTTGTAATATGAAACGCATCTGTTCCATAAATCCCTCATGATTTTCAGACGCACAGCTTTTGTCGTAATACAATAGCAGTTTCACAACCGCGACTTTATACATTCCTATGTTCGCAGAGTTTCATATATGACGAATTGATATGTGCATATACCCAATATGATGAAAAGCATAATTCGCAAACATGGAATTATTTCTGCATTACAATTCGCACCAGTATCATCTCGTCCTAGGAGCTTTCACTTTCATATGTAAATCATCATGAGCAAAAGACAACTATAAAGGACACACTAGCAGTCTGTCAATGCAGTCTCTTTCGTGCCTTTTATATAGGTTGTAAAATCCTTTTTTGAACTTAAGTAGAAAGTTCCTCCAGTTTGTACGAAACTTTTACAACATGGAATACATTTTTACTTTGCAGATTTATGATAGTAGTTTGTAGTACATGGGTTTTAAAGTCAACTTTAAGGATGTACTTTGAAATAAAATACTGAGAGCTCATTAAAACTAAAGCAAGTACAATGTAACTTTCGAAATTGGCAATGCTGGGAAGGAGTACCACTAAATGATTCTACAATCTGATTGACCTTTTACACTATACACAAGGTTTTTTTGGCAAGTTTAAACAAGGCAATAAATTATTCCTCATAATTTCAAATGTTTTTAGAACACGCTGATCTGACGTAAATACAACACGATTCTTTAGACATGTGATTTTCGGTACCGAAGTGACGTGAGCGAAAAATGAAAGAGGACCAACCAACAACGTGACAACTTCCTGAAGATAAGATTATATGTGAATGGCCCGATTTGTTGTATTGTATCATCTTTGTTCTATGAAACTTTTCCCATACTTCTAGCTATAGTTTATGCTGTTCTAAAAAATTTTCAAATGTGATATCACATCCTCTACTGATTTGATTGAGGTAGAGTTCACTTACTTGTTATCACTTATTAATTATTGTACACATTTTTCTCTCCTGTTCATTTGCGAAAGTTAAAAATGAACAATTGTAAAAAAAGGTTTAATTTAGACGTATTCATTCTGCTTTCTTATAGAGCGGAAACACTGTGGGAAAACATCATTTGTGTGAAGGAAAGAAATGAGGGCTTCCGCTTTTACATCGAACACATTATTCTCGCTGATATGGTCGGTCAAAGTAAAAGCTCATTAAAAATTCATGCCCAGAGAAATTGGCTAGAGCCTCAGAGGAAGAATTCTGCCTTTTCCTCTTTCTTCAGCTTTAAGCTGACACTACTTTCCATTATGACTATTATCATTATTGTTTCTCTTTACGAAGAGAAACGGAAACAAAACTTGCGAAAGTTAGTCACAAAAGCATCAAGAGAGGGATAGCAAAGTATTATGTATTATAATAGTCACTGGGAGCTAAGCTGTTGATACTTTATCCGTAGAGATTTTCAAGCAGTAAAAAGTAAGGGGAGGGGGAGTTTTTAGAAAATTTTATGACTTCTCATTCTCATTAATTTCCACGACTATGTGAGAATTATAAAAGAGTGAGCTTTTCCTCTTCCACCATCAATCCACACACGTTTTATGTATTTGCTGTTAGCTAATCCCTGGAGAAACACTTGAGCTTCCGAAACGGGAGATGATGATAAGTGATGCAACAGAAAAAAAAGTGTTCCGTTCATGCTCCAGCAATTCAAGTAACTTTTCACTTATAGACAAAAAATTGAACTGGAAAGTAAAAATGGTGGTGGAAAAAAGAGTCATTGAATGACGGCGGTTGACTGTAAAGAGGGAGAGATGTGGAGGAAGAAGGAGCAACAAACTGAAAAATTACACCATCATAAACATGAAAATGATGGGAAAGAGTGGAGAGGAACGTCGTCACACACGGAACAAACCCAAAGTTTAAAAGCCCGTACTTTATGAATGCACAGTCAACATGACAAGAGCAAATGGTACTAATGCAATTCACAGCAATGAGGAAAGAAGATGACGAACGAGAGAAAGAGAAGCAATGAAACCATGAGGAAAAGTAAAAGGGCAGAATTAATGAAATATTTTTCAACATAAAGAGCTTTATGGTAATTTCTCAAAGATGCTGAAAATCTCGATGCATAATTTATGCAACTTACTTAAAGACCCAAAGTCAAATAACCATGCTCACTCTTACTCCTTAGTCTGAGTATATATTTAAATATGTAGTACATTGACTGGCTGGTTTTAGTCAGAACTCAGAACTAGGATAAAGTTAGTAACCTACAGCCAGTGGTGAGGGTGGTGGGTACACAAATGAATGTATGAAAAGTTGTTTTGGAAGACCTTGTCAGTAGTACAGGGTTGTTTTGTTTTCCTCTTGGTCTTCGAATATCTTGGAGAAGGGAATTAGCATGAGAAATTGTAGTCAGACAAAAGGAGGTTTTCTAGTGGGGGACGCCGCCGCTGCTGTTTCCTCATTTCGCAGACTGTTTGTTGTTGTCGGCAGTATGATGTCATGCTACGCCACGTTTGTTGTTTGTTATTGTTATTATGAAGAGTCTGGTAGTCACCCTAAAAAATCTGATTAATTATTTACTGGCGAGAAAAGCTTTTTGGCAGTCATCCACTTTGTCTTTCCAAATAATATTTTCTCATCTCAGCTCACTCACTTTTCTCTCGCTCTCTCCAACATTCTTTCTCTTCTCTCACCACTTCCCGCCTCATTCTTGATTGTAGTGGGTAGGTACATTTATTCCAACGAAAAATGTGAAATGTTCAACATGAGTTAAGAGCGTTTTTTGGGTTGATGAGGGTCGTTTCAAATGATGTCTTATGATTACGCAACAGCAGCAACAGTAAAGAAACTTCCTTGTGAAAACATGTATTTGCTTTGTACCTCCTCCGACGCTCTTCTCAGTCGTACTCGTAGCAAAACTTCTGTGTAAATATTGTAAATTATTAGTAAAGGAACAACTAAGTTTCCTTCGTCGGCAGTTATCAAAAGGAACATTTGATTTCAATGGGATATCTATCCAAGCAGTACGATATTAATGAAAGCAGGACGGTCATAATGATGTCAATGAAACTGGAGTTCCCGAACTTTTTTTATTGTCCAACCAGCCAAAGACCAACTACCTACGTTGTCGTTCTTTTTATCCTGAGTCGAGTGAATTGAACTGGAAAATGGAAGGTGGAGAAAAATGTCTTGAATTTATTGACAAAATAAATAAATGCAAATGGTGAATAACAATATTATGTATAAAAAATTCGCTTCAATTATGTTCTTCAATAAAAATATGAAAAGAAAAGTGGTGAATAATACACATCTCTGAAACCAAAATAAAGTTGAACGAAGTTTAGCCGATTCTTATTGGATCAGCTACATAATTTTCATTATGTGCAGCGTGCAACTTCAATATTTCTGACACCACTTTCAAAAGTATGTTTGAAAGAATTCAGGAAAAAGGGTGTTCTGAGTCTTCTCAAAATCCACTGGATTCTATTTTAGAAACAACGAGATTAATACAAACCTCTTCTTAATGAAGTTATATATACTCGGTAAATTCTGATCATTTCGTCACATGAAAAGAATTATAAAAAGAGGATATTTTGATGGGGTGGAAAGAACATCAAAAGTTTGAGTGTCGTGGTTCAACCCCCGTTCTTGTCATTCTTTTCCCCATCATGGGCTCTGTAATTTTTTTTCAAAGGTCCTCCTAAAGTAAATATGTTCAACGGGCCAAGTTTACGTTGACTTTCACAACTGAATTAATTTTGCCTTCTTACACGGAACGCAAGTCACGAAAAATCTATTGTAAAATATTTTCTGTCTGTCTGTCTCCCTCTCTCACGCATGCTCTTAATTGCAACATCTGCACCATCCAATCCCGCACACCAATGACAAAACTATTTAAATTCCCCTTAAATACGTTTTCCCAAGAAATAGCGTTTATAACAGTTGAGTCAAGAACATGTCTGAAATCATTATGCTTCCAGTCAAAATCTTTAAAATAATACTTTTTTAACAGACAGCCCAACAAATAAAAATTCTTTTGTCGGTTTCGAGAAGACAATCACCAGATTTCATTTTGTCCCCTACTTTTCAAAACTCATTTCGGGATCGACGTAGGTACATTTGAAATTACAATGCATGCTGTGTGGAGAGTTTTACAAATGCTGCATTATAAGGAAACTTTGTGACATGATTCCAACTCCACCTCTTCACTTTCGAATTTGTTTGGCTTGTGCTTATCGTTCTGTAATATCGATGGGTAGCTTTAGGTGTGCCGTACAACAGTGTTTAGCTGAAATGCAACACATCCCGTTGCAGCAGTCCCCGTTTCCCAATTCCAAATGCATTTAAAACGTTGCCGAGTGTAATACCTAAAGTGAAAATTTAAGAAGCTTTTTGTATGATAATGTTTCGATAGTAGTGAAAAAATGTATCTCTATTTATTCTTATAATGCACGGTTACGCAAGTATTTTTCAAGAGACTCGGACTCAGAAATGTATGTAGTTTCGTTATTTTTGTGGGAAGGCCACCCTTGCAACCAAATGTTTTATTTGTGGCGTATGTGTATGCAATGTGTGTCCCTTCGCAGCCACATGACTTGACTAAAAATACTATAATGAACCTGTACATAACATACATAATGCAAATAATGTGCTTTTACTTTCTTAAAATATACATTTATGTGGAGCGAGTATAAAGGACTTCCCCTGCTTTTCCTCGGCGAAGAGAATGAACTGTGTCGTACAACGTACTCCCACCACCACAAATAAACGCTTTTACATAATTCCGACTTTAGTCAGGACCATAACATTTGAATACTTTACCCATTTGGCTCAAAATTCTCAAAGTGGCACTCAGAGCTCGTCTTCCTTGTTATTATATGTGTTCGGATGCTTCCCGTCCCTCCACCATGTAAATATTCTTATTGTATTTATAACTTTTTATAAACTTAAAAATACAATACATACCAACGGAGATAAACAAACTTGGCAATACGTCTATATACCGCTGAACCGTATGTACCATTTTCTTTGTGTGCAGGGTTCCGAGCCTAATGTGTGCTCTTTTCCGTTTTATCGTCTCCTGCAATATTTCCTTTTTGAAATTGTGTTGTGCACACACAAAAAATAAATAGGCTGTTCAATGGATATCTATGAACACCACCGTGGAGAAAGTTACCCGCACAAAAATAGTGTATTGTGTCTTTCTCTCTTCGATATTGTGGTTTTATGCGCCGTATACCAACATCATCTGGCGAGTCTCAGGAGGAAGATGAAGTCCAAGTGCCAAGCCACAGTCACACCAAATAACAATGCACGTCAGAGTTTATATTATGGCCTCATTCCATCAAGGTGAAGGTGGACGGGCAAGCGTGTGGTCTACTGGCAATGACAGCCAAAAAAATAAGTGGAACTAGGCAAACGGTAATGACATTACAATTTTGCAACCACGAATAAACTTCCTTTCTTGTGGAAATAAAAACTACGCACTGTGACATTAACCACTTTTTTGTGACTCTCAACATATACTTTTTCCGTTTTGAGAAGGTAAGTAGAACGCTGGCTGTGGTATACTTTTCTCAAATAAACAGTTCGAAACCTGTACTTGTTTATTCACCACTGGTGTACGCTTCCCGTCATTTCCAGTCACCTACTTTTGTCCTTGAAAGTCAAACGGAATATTTTTACAAGTTAATATTCAACTGAAGGGCTTCAAAATTGAATTCGTGTAAAGTAAACTCGTTCTTCTTTGAAAACATAATTTGGGGAATATGTTCCAATTTCAATTCTCCCATGAGCAGCCTTAGATAAATAAAAATATGGCAACTTCTTTTCAGAAATGGGTGAGCTAGCTCCCTTTGACTTGCTGGATATGTTTGAATCTCCAAATGAAATTGGTGAACAAAGGTAACTCGTACTTTCTGGAATCATACTTAATGCAGAATATATGTTCGGAATAATCCTTTAAAATAAGTAAAGTGGGGAAGCGAAGGAATTACTTTGTTGCATAAAGAAATACCTTTCGGCGCGTCGGAATATACGAGTTTCAACTTGCTACCCTTTTCCTCATTTTACCATGTGACTGTACTAAAGTTTTTCATGACTTGACTTCTTTGAAAATTCTTCCCACAGTATTATTGGAGAACATAGTTGGCCACTTGAAAGGGGAAACTTTACAAGATTTTTTATTGATGGTATCATCATCCAAAGAATGCATGCGTGCGTGGGCTGAGTTTTTAACATTGCATTCGAGTTTATTCAAGTTGACTTCATAAGTGGAAATGTACCACTGTATTATTACGATGCGTACTTTCCAAGTTTTCTTAGACTATTAAGGAAGTTTTAACTATGTACAAGTACATTTCTACTTTAGTTAAAATTTATCATTTTATGAGAGTAGTAGAGGGAAGCAATTGCAGCACCACCGCTACTGTAAAGATATTTCGAGGGAATTTCTCAAGCAAAAGTTGGATGCACCAAGTATGCACCCGCAACAAGCACCCCACCAACTCCACACAAAAGAAACTCAAGGAAAACGACAAGGAGCCAGAAAGGAAGTTACAGTTTCTTCCAAAGATTTGGTGAATTAAAGGAGCACAGTATATAAAATGTGTCACAAAGATTACGACGACATGGGAGGGAGCCGTCTGTGCTCTTGAAACCGTGCACAACCGGACTGCAACTATTCAGATCTGAAGAAACATTTTTAACTGTATTAGTCCCATCCAATTGTAGATATATCGTGTATTTTTTCTTTATTCGTTCCAAACTTTTTTCCTGCTTTTTCGCTTAATACGAAAAAGCCACGTAATATATGTAATATATGCAACTGCAGACGCTCCTTTCGACTGTCCTATACAAAGGTTGATATATCAGATTTTCCAGGAAATGATGATACAGATGAATTTGTATATGGGAAGATCGGAAACAGCCTTAACCCTTCCAGGAACATTATCCGTGTAGTATTTTTTCGTGTTGACGTCTCTGCAGTTGGGATGCATTTTTAACGGAGATTTTGTGCTGAAGAGGATGCTCTCACTTGGTTATAAAAACCCTTTGCTCTTAGTAATATATCTTCCTTATTGTTTACTCCCCTTGTTCCATATCCTTGCAGAAGTAAAAAAAATACATAATATATTTTATGTCAGCCCCACCACTCGCGTTAGCAGTCTTTATAGAAAAAAGTCGGAGAAAACGGGATGTTCAAATATTATTGGTTTATTTTGGTTTCGGTATCTCTTCTTTGCTTATTATTACTTTTACAATGCTAGAAGTGCAACTGGAGTTTTATGAGTTTGATGCAGAGAAATGGTTGCATACTCTTTGAAATTCTGAAGCAGTATATTTTCTCATGTGTGGGAAGAAACAAATAAATACATACAAGAATGTAGTATGCACACTATTCCACATTAGCATTTTTACTAACAAGAGCAACGGCAGGAATGAAACAGTGTCTTCATGTGTTTGTCTTGAATGTGGATACAGGAAAAAATGTACCCCGAAAAGTTTTTTATACTTACTGGATTTCACTTACATGGTTCCCTCACATTAGAAAGTGAATGGAAAGCGAGTAGAAAGGAACACTTTTCATATACTTTTTACTGATAGTCCAACGAGTAGTAGTAGTAGTTTCCTTCCTTGTGGCTCTCCCTTTCTTCTCAGTGCATTCCATAATGCTCTTAAGAAATACTATGGAAAAAATGAAGGAAGGGGCTGGTGTGGAAGGAAAGTGAGGAAGAAAAAGTGAAATGGTCCGTTTGTTTTCACGAGTCGAAATTGGGCTCATTTGTCACTGGAAATGTGAGCTCATAACACAAGCAGTGGAATTTCCAATGGAAATTATATTATTATGGGATGGAAAATTTTCTTTCAAAGAAAAAAAACAAGCATAACGTTTTCTATAATGGAGGCGTTTTCACACAAAACACATTTATTGAATGCATTTCCTTTTCCCAACCCAAGTGCTGAAATAACTTGAAATGTTATATGGATACAAGAGGAAAAATAACAGAACAACAACAACATGTCATAATATGCTTTCGACTTTATACGTTACTGTTTTACTTGAGAGCTTCTTTCTCTGAGTCATTTTATTATTACCATTATGAACTGACTTATTTTACATAAAGCATTTTTTCCTCTTCTGAACTTTTTTAGCGTGTCCAAGACTTTCGGAAACGGGGAGTTTTAATACGTCTAATGTAATGTCACCACTTTGACGTCTTCTGGCTTGAATTAGAATTCTCCGTTCAAATGGTGAAGTATAACACTATGTACTCAACTAAACTTCTGTTACTGAATGTAGCCATCTTATTTTATGATGACTGTTCTTTTGTTTCGTACTTTAAAAAAGCTTTTATTGTTTTGTTTGATTCAGTTTCCGGATCATAAG
>JAHZNF010001067.1:0-16557 GCA_027744215.1 Troglopedetes dispersus
TTTTTTTTTCTTTCTCATGAGAACATTAATAATAACTTTAAGTCACCACACATTTTGTACAGTGGTCACCCGCCTATTCACGTCTTCAATGAGCCCGACATGTTTGTCAGAGCTCCCAAGGAAATTCCTTTGAAAACTTTTTATGAAGAAATGCCACCGAAAGTGCGTAGGACGAAAATCATATTAAATGTTTTTTTTTCTTTCTCATGAGAACATTAATAATAACTTTTACATCTGCCTTTGCCTTACGTGTGTTTGCGTAGGCTTCATTTGGACCACCCAAGTCAACCTTTGGGCCTCCACCTGCCGTAATTTTTCCTTTAAATTAATCCACATTTGTTTACATGAAACTGACTCATTTCTTTTTCAATTTACTGAATTAATCTGAAATATTTATGCTCACGACAATCCTACAAAATAAAAGGTAAATGCTTTCGGGCCCCCTGAACCAAATCACAGCCACCGACAATCATTTAGACCTTCCTCCTACAGAACTCTGTCCTCGTCATACATTCCCTCAAGAGAAAATCTCTTGTCCTCTGCCTCCTCCAGCAATCCCTCCACAGCTTCCGCAACTTACTCCAAGACCAAGGCACCTGCTCCTGTTTCCTCCTCTTCTCCTCCTCAGACCTTTCTCAGAGGAAACGTACCGAGTCATTTTGGCAATGGTCCGCCGACCTACTCTTTCAGCCCTTCCTACAACCAATTCGCTTTCGGCCCATTCTCGGTGGAGTATGGACCTCCGAATGAGCCATTTATGGCCTTCAGTGAGCCAACAGGCTCCCTTTCCAGTTTGTACGGACAGATAAATGATACTCCTAATGGACCAGCTGGAAGCAGCAGTAATAATGTAAGTATGAAATGAATGAACAAATAATAGCATTTAGGCAGCTGGTTTGTTCTTTTCTGAAAATAAATTAATGAATTTTGAAGATCCTCACATTTCATCTTCAGTCTTCTCCACTCCAGTTACATTCTTCGTCTGTTTCTGTTTCTCCAGAAAAACATGAGGATAAGTTGACTCAAAACCACTGTTGTAATCACTTTTCCAAGCAAAATAAACATGGAAAACAGCTTAGAAACGCACTTTTTATCTAGTATATCCGAGTCATATGAAAGCTATGAAATTACCCAAAGAGTTTGAAAATAATATGTAATATTTAGAGAGAAAACTTTGGATGTGCATAAGCATCATGTATTTTATCTGTGTTATTTATTTTAAGAAAGTAATATATTAATATAATGTATAATGTATGTGCCTTAGAATGATTGGATCCCGGGACCTCCTCCAAGTGACATTGGAGGACATATCAAAGAAGTAAGTAACAAAGAAAGTGGAGCATTTCTGTTTTTCCAAGTTTTTTCATCTTCTTTTCAACTTGGTAAACAAAGAAGAAGAAGAAGTGCGTATAACTTGTATGGCAAAAATCCCAGTGATAATTATTATTATAGTGATAATGATAAGACAATGGAGTCTCATCTCAAACAAACAAAAGTCTTTTTCACTTCATTAACTTCCCTAATGAGAGTGTGTTTATTTTGTTCCGCTCAAGGACGAGTGGATTCACCCAATGCCAACGTCAGGTCATGGTCCTCCAATGCACAGTTCTGTTTTGCTCCCGAATGCCCACCATCACGGACCACCACCTTCTCATGCTCCTTTTGGAGGGTCAAAATTAGCCCATTTGTTTTCCCAGTTTAAACTGAAGCGTAGTAAGCCAAAGTATGCGGTTGCCCCAAAGTCGATGCACAAGCCTCCAATAATTATTTACTACGGTAAAAAGCCTCCAGTGCATGTCTACCAGAAATCAGAAGATGAAATATCCGAAGGAGCAGCTTCTTCTGTTCATGTCACGTCCCCTTCAGACATCCCATCTGATGCGAGATATAATTACGTTAAGGAGACGACAAAGGATGTTGGTCACCACGCGCAATTTGATAATGTCGACTTGACATATGGAGGCTCCCAAAAGTCAGAAGTTCGTAAGTGAATAAAAATTCATGCGGTGGTTAGTAATGCATACCGGGACACCACGCCATGAATGGATAATGAATGCATGCATGTGAGTCATCACGGCTAACTTTTCTTGTTGGGTAGTAATGTGGCAAAATATTTAAAAACTTTGTCAGGTGTAGCACCACCAGCAAAGCCTTCCCCCATCCATCATCATATTCATCATGTGGCTTCTGCGGCATCGGAGAAGCAACCCACCATCATTCCAGCCCGATCAATTGACATTTTCCCGCAGGCAGAACTGCAGCCATCAATCTACATGTCTCGGAACAGCCTGAACACGATTTATGTGTCCGATTTGAGTGGGTCTGGTACGAGAGCGATAAAAACCTACATTGTTCGTCGGGATGAGGATGATTCTGCTGGGAGAGCAGCTTCCACATCACAAATTTCTGTAGCGGAGGCCACCGTACTTCCTCCATTTGCTGGAGTGGTTGCTCCCGAGAGCAGCAACAGCAATAATAGAGACGGATCAATCATTCCCATTCCCATTGCTCAAAATAGAATTTCAGGTGTGGATGCACAGCCGCTGCAAGACGCAACTTCCTCGTTCGTTCTTCCTCAAGAAGTGGAAAATAAAGAGGAAATGGAATTAGTGGAAGCGGATAATGACGGAGCAAGTAGTGACACGAGGGGTCCAACAATTTTGGTGCTCAACCCTGTAGCACAAAAGGAATTGGAAGAAGCGGAGCAGCAGGAAGAAGAGCAGCTACCTGCAGAGTCCCAAGTAGCAGTAGAAGTTATCCAGAGTCCAAGCAGTTTCCAGCAGTCGAGTTTATCACAAGCAGAAAAGGAGGTATCCTCTGAGTCCACAGATGAGTCCTCTCCAGCATCCGAGTAATATATTTTGAATATTTTGTTCCAAAAATATTTGGAATGCTCAGTCAGGTGGTAAGCGTAGATTTTATTAGGTAGAATGCACCGCTTAATTATAATGTACTGTTCACAGTATATCAGCATATTATCTTTTGTTCATCTTAATTAATTTAAGAGCTATTGGGTGTAGTTTATACTGTATAGAGGCTGAAAAAAATCGTCGTAGATAATTATAATGTACTGTTCACAGTATATCAGCATATTATCTTTTGTTCATCTTAATTAATTTAAGAGCTATTGGGTGTAGTTTATACTGTATAGAGGCTGAAAAAAAAATCGTCGTAGTATAGGGATAAAAAAACCAAGTTATAATTGCCATAAATGCAGGAGTGCAACATTAATTTCATTAACTTGGGCGTTTGTGTGACACGAGATGGCGAGAAGTTCTTCTGTTGAGTTAATATTATAATTTATATTTTTATGAAAAGTTGTATTCTTCCACTTGTACAAAATACGCTGTTGAGAAAGAAAAATTGTTACGGAAGACTGACGACATGACATGACACAAATAATAGAAGGAAACCTTTGCAGCGTGTTTGTTGGAACCTTCACGTAGTCAATTGAAAGTAAGCATTTAAATTGCTCCACATGATATACATAGGTACACTCATTACAGACAAAATATTACGCTCTTTCTATCTCTTTCATTATTTATTTATTTTTATATTCTTATAATACTAATCATCTGTTACATAACAAAAGTAGCTTTATGTCAAACAAAACTCCTTTACATTTTGCCCCACGAAATATATTTTATGTACTAACAATGATGTTAGCGTTGTTTGGAATCAATACAGTTAAAGTNCATGACATGACACAAATAATAGAAGGAAACCTTTGCAGCGTGTTTGTTGGAACCTTCACGTAGTCAATTGAAAGTAAGCATTTAAATTGCTCCACATGATATACATAGGTACACTCATTACAGACAAAATATTACGCTCTTTCTATCTCTTTCATTATTTATTTATTTTTATATTCTTATAATACTAATCATCTGTTACATAACAAAAGTAGCTTTATGTCAAACAAAACTCCTTTACATTTTGCCCCACGAAATATATTTTATGTACTAACAATGATGTTAGCGTTGTTTGGAATCAATACAGTTAAAGTGTGCTTATTTTAATAAAATGACAGAGAGGTTTGACTTCTTTAATCATTTGCTAAAAGTGGTCTGACTGAGTTTAAAGGATGGGAGCATTATAGCATTTGACGTGTAGGAAATTTCTGGCATTTAATCGGATCATGAACATGTTTCAGATACTCCCTCAAAATCTGTTCGAAAGCCATGCATAAACTTATCACCTTTATCATTTAAGCATGAAATATGTGTGATTTATCGTGACATCATGCAACGTGATTCACACCTCTAGGCAGTAATTGGTGAGAACTGGGGCACTCTAACAACTCGGCGAAATATTGCTTTCACAGTTTTGTATTCTTCCTGCCATACAAAATGTCTGCAACTGTCGTACATATGTTCTTACGAAAAGCGGAGCTTAATTATTCCACGGTATCAGAAGGTGCTAATAAATATATTATCAAGCTTGTTATTCTGTGTTTAATTGATTTTCAGTTGATGCCAAATTCTTGCACCTGTTGGCAATAAGTAAAAAAATGTTGGCATAATGGTATTTTTAACTGGGAACGGCACATCCTACATGAATAATGAATGGTTTTGAGTAATTTTATGGAAAGTAGAACAACGCAAAAGAAACGAGAAAGCGAGAAGGTTCTTGTTTTTTAGTTTGTGTGAGTTGAGGGAACACCAAAATGCTTGCAGAAACTTTGTTTATTTATCACAAAGCATCCAGAAATGCGTCATTCCTTTCGTTCCAGCTCCGAGTCCTGACGCATGGTTTTCGTTCTGTGAAAGAAACTTCTTCCAGTTTCCCTTTCTTTGCGACGTGCTCCTATATAATTTTAAGAGAAATGGTTTTGCGTTTCTCCTACTTCTGGAGCTGAGGGACATGCTATTTTGAGAAAAGCTTATTTAAGCCGCTTGGTTCGATCTTGATCTTCTTTGTTTACATTGTAGCTATAAAACAGGTAGGTATTTCTTGGAACCAGCTAGGAAAGGAGTTCATCATTTGTCAACTCCATCAAAAGAGATCAAACCGGATGCCAACTATTGCCAACAACTTTACCATTACACTGGCACGATAACAATTACAGAAGATATTAACATTGTTTGGTCAAACTATTATTAGTCTGTCTCAAAATGAGCTTAATTTTAGCAGAAATAAATGTGATACCAACAAACAATATTGCTACATGTGCTTGCGTGCAGCATGTTTCAGAAATCAATTATCTTCATCTTTCCGGACACAGTGGTACGTCGGATGAACAACCAGGGAGCTTGAATTTACAGTGTATTTAATGGATTTTTTTAGTAGACGTTTTCACGTACAGTTAATGTGACAAGTAGATAGAGTAGCAAAATGAAGACATATAGACACTTTGTAAAACTAATTATTTAGAATTTTCGCGCGCGTGTCACGCAAAATTTCTACGACTGCCATTTCATATTATTTTGGTAAAGATAAATTGCACATCTCATTCCTTCCCAGTGTACAATTTATTTATGTCTGC
Organism: Troglopedetes dispersus; assembly: GCA_027744215.1. Taxonomy (NCBI): domain Eukaryota; kingdom Metazoa; phylum Arthropoda; class Collembola; order Entomobryomorpha; family Paronellidae; genus Troglopedetes; species Troglopedetes dispersus. The sequence continues at coordinate 5,486 of JAHZNF010001067.1, forward strand.
AGGTTAGCCATGACTGGCTTATCATCAGCTCCTTTTTCCACACGAATCTACAGATAGCCCAAATTGGAATTGAGAATAAATGCATGCAACTGATAACCAAGATTAAATCCTAAACCTCCTAGCGGTGATCACAATGTATTAATGATTTATGTTAATGTGTGCATGAAACAAATTATAGTGGTTTTTATTATTGGCTTACCCGAGGCATAATACAACATTTCCTTGTGCCGTTTCTATTCGATCCTCAATAAAAAACCGAGTTGGTTATCTCATTTCCAATAAAAAAGTCAGTTCAGATAGTCTTCGTTGCATTATTTGAAAAATTCACTATTCCTTTGGTTGAGGTAAAGTGGAGTTGTTTATCTGCTGCGTCCTTACAAATTGAGCATTTAAATTGTATATCACAGTAAAAAACGCAAACTTCCTTCTAGATAACATGCAACAAATATATTATGCATAAGCAAAAAAACACAATTACTTTCCTTTCCGTTAATTTTTTTTGTCTTGTGACTAGAGCATTATTAAATCTTAGATTGAATCAGTAATTCATACGTGAATCAAGCGAGAAAAATAGGGAAACATTTTTTTAAAAGGAATGTCGGCAGTCGACGGAACATACTAGTCGTCGTTAGCTATCACTTTGCTTTGATGTAAAGAGAAGCAGTGAAGACGCGTCGAACCAGAACAATACCGTCTTTTACACAATCGCACAATAGGTATAGCTTTTCACATGTTTACTGAGAAGCTGAAGAGCCGAAGTTACAAAGTTCATTACCTACTTACCATTTAGTACAGCAGCAGTCGAGACCGCAAATAGCAATTTGGTGCGCAAATTTGAAGTAGATTTTCAAGTTAATGAGGATTAAGCATGCGTGCCACACAAGGATGCATAATACTTTTATAATAATATGAAATCCGCTCAAAATCATGATTTATATTAAAATCTATTGATGCAATTAAAATTGCAATGCAGAAACAAATTGAAACGATAAAGTGAGAAATAACGTAACCACAAATTTTTGAAGAAACAAATTCATAAAAGTATTTTATAACAACAAATATCACATTTTTTTCTTTCTGATCGTAATTTATTTTTTTTCGTTAAAGGTATTCCTACAATTTAATGTGTTAACAGATGTACAAACGTATGCATTTTTTGGTAAGTGAATAAATGTTGCACCATATCATCACTATCACTATCATCTTATAAGTTTTACAACTATTATGAATCCGTGAACGTGTTCACTTATAAATATTATGTTGATTATCTCCATAAATTTTACTGCTCCTAAATTATATGCATATATCTATTTTAATTAGATACTAAGCTCCGTCCATCCGGCGAGAAAACTTTCTTCCTATGAATTCAGTTGAATTTTTCTAGATTTGGTAGGGTACGCAATTAGTAATTGAACTACATGCTTGACATCTGTCAACATTGCGGTGGAGTAACAGGAGGAGATTTTATGAATTCTTAAGTTTTGCAAAAGATTTTGCACTTCACTCGGAATTAAATGAGTCACGAACTGATTTTTGCAAGAAATGTCCCCATTTTTAAGAGCGTTTTGGAGGTGCTCCGATTAATATTTTCAAATTGTGCAGTCACATCATGCAATTCGACTCTGCTTTATATTTCTTGTCATATTAGCAGAGATTGTGTAACCTGCTTAATAACATCTTTGGGTACTGAAAACTTAATTGTGCAAAATTAAGCACAATTTTTGAATGACTGACGAAATTGAATGATCGAACCATCGCCGTACAGTTGCTAGTTGTTTAGAAATTAGTACTCCCATATTGTCAGCGAACGTTCATATAAATTGTCTGTTTCCATTGATGCTCCTGTCTTTCCGAAATACACTAACGTGTTTTGTTTTCATTCTATAATCGGTGCGGTGTTTAAATTGATGCTGAAATTGAATAAATTCTTAATACATATAAGTATTTATGAACATGAGCATAGGTATTTATATGTTTACATCCAAATAAATTTATAAAATTCATTACATATTTTAGGGAAAAAACTGATAGTTTACTCTTCAACGTTGCTGCTACCAAATTACCATTTATTGGTCTCTTGAGCCAGACATAAAAAAGGAGTTTAAAAACCCGACATCCATCACTGCCTTCGCAAAACAATGTGTGCGTTGTATTTTCGCAAGTGCACAAAGCTCGGCACTAATTTATTTCTCGCAACAAGACATAAATAGCACGCCACTTTAGTTAGTAGGCATGCATTATGCATTTAGCCGGTGTAAGCGGGGAGCAGCAAACTGCTTTGCACGCATTGTTCAAAAGTAATTTGTTACCAAAAGTGAGCAAACTGCTCAATCCTCTTTTAGCACGAAAGATAGAAAACACTAAAAATACGGTGCTTTTAATATTACAATGGGTGCATGTGTGAACGCCTGTGTAATATCTGGTAAAATAAATCGTCGTGTTATTATTATTCGCAAGTATGATATATCTTTCCCTTTCATTTGCTTTTTTAAAGAAACAATTACGCGAATAGGTAAAAAAAAATATGACTAGAGTACGTCCATTTTGCGCGCTCTGATATAATTACAGCCTACACGTAAAACATACCTTTAGACTTTTTTAAAAAATCTCGTCTTAACTCAATGCTCAATGTAAGCCTCACCTTTTATCATGTTTCAGCGTTTCAACAATGATAACCACTATATTTGTTTGTAGGTACATGTGCACTAACAATACCACAGTTTGAAAACAATAGCGGCATGTGTACGTTAATACTAAGCATAATTCTGTTACTACAAATGATCAAAAATGCATTCCCTTTCAACTGAAGGAACTGGGACTTGTTGCTGATAAGAGGAAAACGAAACTGAAGTCGTTTTTTAGTCGTTTCATCAATGGGTGCTAGCGAAGTGTTCTAATGGCAGCATCAAAGCGCTGATCTTCTTGTGCTGTGTCTTGTGCATTTTTCAGAGTGGTTTCCGCTCAAACCCCGAACGAAGCAAAAGGATTTTCTTATCGTGGGAAATTTACAAAAAAGTGAAAAAAAGTGCTGGGATACTGTCGTCCATGTAAAACGGAAATTTTGTGGCTTTTTTGCAGGTAAGGATACGCATGTAAAGTTACAAGAGAGTTTTTAAAATTTCAACCTTGTTTTGGGAAAATGACGAAAACAAAATAACAAGTTTTAAGCAAAAGTTAGCATGTGTCCTGTATATCCGACGTTGCCCCTACATTAAAAAAGTTTATTCATATGAAGTATCATATTGGTTGAAAATTATTCAAGTGGCTCTTAACACAGTTATCGTCATATTTATATTATGATTACCTCCATTTACTCGCTCTTCCCGCTTTTATGTTGTAAAAGGACCAACTTTAAATTCGCGAATCAAAATCGTTGAAGTTTACGGCAATAACAATAGCAAATGCCATGTACCGTTTAGTTTGCTTCCCAGCACGATTTCGAGGAGGTCGAGGGAGGCAGTAATATATGCACCCAAATAATTTCCTAGTAATGAATAAAAAGCACACATTTAAATTACTCTACTTTTTTATCATCTCATCATGATCATTTGACTGTTGCAGTTTTTGCAGCTATTATAATGATTATTGTTGAAGCCTGACTGAGTTTGTCTTCTCATGTTTTGAACTAATACATATATGTCTAGGTACGTACAATAAGAGACACATGGTAGGTGCATTACTGTGAGCAATAAATAATCACAATAAATAAATAAATAACAACAAAGGATGAATAACGTTGGCTGCATGATGTGACAGGAAGTTATAGCCTCAATAATAGAAAAGTGTTGTTCAAGAGGCATTCTTTTGGTGTTACTTGCTGCGTGTGCACAAAAAGGGAAATGAAGGAAGGAGAAAAGTGCACCTCACGTGAACCTTCTTTCCACAGTATTGTACTCAAAGTCAAGTTTATGCACATTTACACAGTTACCAGTACACACACAATAGCTAATTCCCGCGTCAGAGTGAGCTTGCAATGCAATAACTAAATTTTGAAATACTAGCGTTCGTGAGTCAGTATTACCTACTACAAAAGTGCACAAGAGTTGGTGAGTCAGTAAATTAGGTATTTAAAAAAAATAAAACGACATCGTTTAGAAGTATATCCTCTCTGTAAAATGCGGGGGAGGAAAGGAGGACTGTAATCACTGCTTAAACAAGCAAAATCACACGCGCATGTTTGTACATTTGACTCCCAAGGTGAGTCCTTTTTCCGTTGTTGGTAACCTCTTCAAAACACACAATGGGAGTTAAAGTTGTAGAGAGCCCTGAGCACCCTTTACGATGTTAGACTTTATGCGTCATTTTTCTTTTCATTTTTATCCCTTAAATATGAAATTATGCGCAATGGGAAATAATACGCACAAACAAAGGATGTTGACTGTTGTGTACAAAACGTCAGACATGCACGAGGGATATCATATCAGTACGGAGGTGCAATTCTTCAAACTTTGTATATCAAACTGCTCTAATTTCCGCGGATCAACGAATGCAGTGTGTCTATGCTGTGCTGAGCATATCAAACACCATGTGAGGTTGCTTCAGGTGGGAGGAAGGGCACTTCTCGAATCCTCGTTCATTTTTTTCTCATCGTGACTTCTTATCATTATCATTACTGAGGTGATTTTAGCTGGTCTGTTTTCCCGCAGTTAAACCAGTCATTTTCGATTTCAATATGTGTGCACAACTACACAGATTAAACCTTGGTTGAAAGGAAAATCAAGCAAAAAAGAAAGGGAAGGTTATGTTCTCAGATTTCCCGGTGTAAAAAATCCGTTAAAAAAGTGCTCCAATTTTTTCTCAATTTTTGAGAAAGTCGAATTTAAAGCTGAATAGATTTTTTTGCTGCTAAATAATTAGACAAAATTCGAATAAAAGTTTTTAATTCCCTGTAACTCTAAGCAATCTTGTTCCAACTGCGTTTCAGTTGCATTTCCAAATGGATTTGTGTCTAGACTTAAAAAAAAAGTCAGCACAGAGTGGACACTAAACGCATTTTGAGAATTAAAATGTGAGTGAACTTAACTCGTACGCCTACCTCCATGACAAAAATAGTTGTAAAGAAAATTAAAATAGGAAAAGTTCTCAGACTGGGTGTTTTGTCATCGACTCTTCATAGGGCTTAATGCGCCACGTGTAGATAATAGGCATCAGTATGCACTGTAGTTTGTGCAGTTGGTTTGAACTCGTGCTGTGTTAAATTATCGTTGTTCTCACTGTATTGTCTATCATCAAAGGTGTAGGCGAAAGGAAGGAGTAGGTGAAGCCACGAAGTTCTACTCCAGGAAAACGAAGAATGAAAGGAAGTAGCAGGAAAGGAAGTCCATTTTGAAAATAAAGAGGCACATTGTAGGAGTTCAAGAAAGCATCTTCACGAGGACACATGGGAAAGATGACGGAGTAAAAAGTGAAATTAATACCAAAACGTTGTTGGAGGAGAACAACTTTTATTCGGAAAAGCCTACTCTGCTTGGAAAAAGAAAATGACATTGGAGTGTGGAAACTTGTTAAATTTTATTTTCAAGAGAGACACGGAAAAACTCGTTAGCGTTTTTACGAAAGCGGGTTAATGACGCAACTAGACTGAACTAATTTTAGCGTTGTCTTCATTACACTACTACGTTTCCATTAAATCGTCAACTTTCACGAAGTAATTATTGTGAGTAATCAACACAAAAAGATTTGAGGAACAGTTTGCTTCAATTTAAATGTCTTCATTTCATCTGCACCCACACTTGTCCTAAAGGCTTATGGTACATTAAATGGTGTGAAGGAGAATTCTTGTTGTTTCGTCTTCGTCAGCATAAATTACGGAAATCATGGGACGTAGTTGCCTTGAAAAGAGGAAGCTCCTTTGTAGGCACTGTTCCTGCTCCAAGAACAACATTATGGAGGCAGCTGAAGGCAGTCGAGACCAGAGTAATGCCACCAGAAGAAAGGAAACAACTTCTCGAGGAAAATTAATTTCAAAATGTTTACCCAAGTTGTTCCCAGTCCGCTACGCGATACTCGCATTAGTTGTCTTGAGCCTGTGCCAAAGCGTTCCCAATGCAAGCTCCCAACCTCTGCTGAACCAGCTCGCGGTTCTGCTCAGAGCGAGGCCACCATGGCCCACGTCGTTCCCAGTGACTGGTTCCCCTCCTGATCAACAAAAACAACAGCAGATTCAACAACAGCAACCGCAGTTCTCAAATAACCTGCAAATGAACCAACTCCACCATCCGCAGTTCATCCAGGCTTCGTCGATGACACAACCAGTTCAAATTCAACCTCAGCAGCACATGCCGAATAACAATGATAATATTAACAATAATAACAATAACAACAATGGTTTCCCGAGCTCAGCGGAACAGCTCGGGAATTTCATACAGAGCAACAATAATTTGATTGTTCCCCATCTGAACCAAGGCATTCCCGTGGTGGCCATGAACCCTGCACAGAACTCCATTACGATTATGACACCAACTGGTCCGGATCATATCATGTCACCGAATAATCCCACTGGGAGCTCAGGAATGGATGGCGGAAATGTGTTTGTTGCACAGCCCATTCAAGTGGATTCCAATAATAATAACAACAATAATGCAACAGTTGCTCTCCCGTCCGGAAATAATGTCATGAATAATAATAATATGAACAGCTTTGGTCCACCGGGGCCTGTGCACATCTCAAACAACAATATCCCTTCTGGAACGATTGTGCAAGTAATGCAAAGTCTTGACGGGCAAAATAGCGTAATCGATACGAACAGCATGTTGTCTCCGGCTGGAATACAAATAATTCCTCCTCCGCAACAATCTCTGCAGCCGCCATCTGCACCCGGAAATACCGTTGTCCAAGTCCCAGTTGGCCCCTCTGTGCAGATGAACTTTGTTCCGCAAGAGCAACAGCATCAATTTCCGCAAGAACATCAGCGCCAATTCCAACAAGAGCAACCGCACCAATTTCAGCCTCAGCAGCAACAGCAATCTTCAGCACAGCCCCAATCCATGTCTCAACCATTCCCAGCCGGGTTTCTGATGAATCCTCCGCCCGTGTCGAATATAAATACTAACATCCTTGGTGGAGTTCCTCCACCACCACCTCCAATCCCTAAAAATTTCAAAGGTCCCGGCATTATCGCTGTGCCTAGGCAAGTTCCTCACCCTCCAGCTCCACCACCACCACCACCTCCTCCTCCTCCAGGTCCTGTTCTTCTGCAGCAAGCTCCATTCGGCATGGGTTCAGTAGACAATGGCATTCAGAACATAATCAATAATCCTCCTCCGCAAACTGGTCCTTCAGGTGGTGGTCCGATGCTTTCACAACAGCCAATTATAATACGATCCATGCATCAAATTCCCAACCTGTCGCCTGCATTCCCTCAGCTCATGGCTCAACAGCCACCACAACATCAACACCAACAATATCATACAGAGCACGTGATTTCACTTCCGGAAAATGCCATCATGGAACTGAACAAAACAAATACCATGCAAGTGCTGCCCCGACAGGAGACTCTCCACATTATGAGAGCCGTGCCAATCAAGCTGTCCTCAAAAATTGTGGATACTGCTTCCCACTCTGAGCTTTCCTCAGAGTTTGTGGGAAATCCGAGACAGCAGCGGAAACGACAGCAATTAAGGGGGCGACAAGACACTACTCCGGTGTCTTCACCCATGCAGCAGTACCACCAGATTACCCGCGGTAGTCGTCTCCGTATCACAGAAAATGTTCACAACAAGCCTACCGTGAGACCAACGCAGATTCCATTTCCTGCTTCAGTTGAAACATCCGCAGAAAATATTCAGAATGAAATTGACATTAATGGAGTCACCCCGAGTTTGTCAGATTACTCCCTGAGTACAATTATTAACATGCCGAGTACGACGATCACCGGCTCTTTTGAATATCCGGATCCTCCAACTCCACCAAACTACGAGAGCATGAATATACTCAAGTATCCCAGTCCTTATGAAGATTCTGCTGAAGTTGTGATGAAAAACATGCAAAATAGGCATCCTCGAGTTAGCTCTGCTGCGACGTCCGCTGCCACCTCCACATTTTCAACCGCCTCACCGCTTCCGACGACACAAGCAAGCCAACTAAGCCAAGCGAGAAAGCGAATGAGAGGATCAGGATCAACACCATCATACTTACATAGTAGCTCCCCTGCAATCCAAAATCTCATTAAGAGAAAGCGACTTCGTTCCACGACAACTGTCGGAACTACCACCAGCTCTGGAACCTCAGCAGATTCCAGTGGAATGTTTCGAACCATTACCACTGCTTCCGCTATTCCAGCATCGTCCGCATCTGTTTCCACCAACATGGCCGACTCAAGGAGGAGGGAAACGACCACTGTCTTCATCCCCACGTCCTCTGCGACTTCCTCATCCTCAGTGAGTTCTAGGCTGGACAGGCCAGGCGGCCAGTTCCAAGGTAGGAGGAAGGTGAAGACGAATTTAAGCGCAGGAATAAGACGGAAGGATTTCCGACCTTCCCCTCAAATTCATAGTTTTGAAGGTAAGTTATTTTGTCACGACTCAATGTTATAAAGAAGACACGCTCAATGTCTGTCTTTTCAATAATAACCGGAACTCCATAGATGAGTTGATCATAATATATATTGCCCGTTTGGTTGGTTTTGAAGAACCCACAACAGGCATAAAATCCTACATTACAATCATGCCTCCCGTAACGCGCGGATCCGATGAGTCTAGTAATGCGGAAATCATTACCGGAGTACGCGGCAAAAAGTCGCTCTTCGAAGACGGAAGTGACAACAAACATCCTCCGTATGAGCAAGGCTTCAAACCGATCGGGGGAAACGTGATTCCGGCTGCAACCACAACAACTGAAACGATGTACTTTGATTTTGTACGGGAAGCCGTGAGTAAAGCCCCAATCTCCGCGTGGAGCGAACCGGATTTGACCGCTTTTGAGAAGGATCATAGAAGTCGTGGTGAAACTTTCGTTACGACAATGGACGGTCTAACTGTGTCCGCGTCGTCTAGTCCTTTTGGTAATAAGAACAGAAATGACGACGAGTACGGCTACACAACTGTTACGAGCGCCGGTGGTGACTCCCCCATTGACTCATTTGCCAAGGCAGGATGGAAAATAAAGGATCATCCAGGCGGAGATGACAATAAGAACAGGAAGCAACAAAGTACGACATCTGCCTCGAGTGAGCATGTGGAGGATTGGAAATTTCCAGACACAACTGAAGGTAGAGATGGAGAATAATTTGAAAATATATGAAAAATTATTTTTACAATCAACATAAAATAAATAAGGTACCACAGAACGCATGGCAAAGTAAAGTATTTAAATGGGCTCGACCAGGCTCTAAATCGGTGTCTGTATATTTTTTCTGTATATGATTCGTAGGCAGAGACACGACGAAAATCTATTTTGGAAATGGCAAGTTTGGTCCTCCAAACTGTGACCGGTTCCACAGGTACAGTTGTTTTCGCTGGATTTGTCAATATCTTGATTCATGTATAATTCAAATTCGCATAATAACTTTTATAAATTCGTTTCAGGTTCGGATTTTGCCCAATGAACTCTGGATATCCCACGTGAGTAGGATTTGTGAGATGTCACAAAATATGAAAAATTGAATTTTTGTTCTAATGTTTTGCTGGAATTTTAAGGAATTTTATGTACCACAAAGTGCTTCTTATGGTTACTCTTTATTTCTTTTTTTGTGTTTGTAATAGGAAACAAGTGGAACTTATTTCATCCCGGTGCAGCGCTCTCTTATCTCATTTGATTGCTCCCTTACCGAAAGCGGATGTAAGGTAAGAAGTACTTAGTGAGCACAAGTGGTTAGTAATTGTGCGATTACAAAGGTTGAGAACTGTTCGAAGAAAAGAAATATTTGGTGCATTACAGCATTATTGCCTCCACGGAATAATGTTTGATGAATTTTCGTCCTGCAGGTATGATGTCATTGTGGCACGGAATGGATCCATGCTCAAAGGCAGATCGGCTGCACCGAGTGGTTGGAGCTGGAAGACTTTCTCAGGAAAGCCTGTTTGTGACACGAAAGAAATCAAGGTTGTACCCGGATGGGCCAAAAATGAACAAGGAGAATGGCTTGTTATACTTCAAGTAAGTGGTATTTCAAGGAAAAGTTTTGGGTCAATCAGATCCATAGTATTTTTAGATTGACAGAAAACTTTGTTGCAAATAGGTTTTGTTGTTGCTACTGTAAAACAACTGAAATCAATTAAATATCTCATCCCCCATAATTTAGATTAGGAAATGGAAAGTTTTCCTGTTGGATGGTGTAAATTAGCCTGTAGTAGTAGCCATTTTGGATACTCATTAGGCTGCACACGTACCATATTAGGTGTTATCATCAAACCTTAGTTCTTTCTATCATCATCACATATATTTCACGTGCATCCAAATATTAATTTATCACCGATGAGTAAGCTCTCGCACGTGCTACACCAGATAAATTGATGTAGTACTTAAAAAAACTTCTAAAAATTTTGAAAGATTTTCCCTGAAAACATATTGCAGCCAACTGGGGGTGAACCAAAGAGTCAAAAGACACGTGCAAAAGTACGGCGTTTACTAGAAACCGTATAAAAAAGCATCAAGATCCTGACACTTTGAAGTTGCTAATTAAAACAAGACAGGTGTGCATGCAAAATTATTTCGCGCTCACGTAATAATGGGAAGAAAGGAAGCGATAAAAGGTTTAATTATAAAAGTTCAACAAAATTTTCGGTAGACTAATTTCTGGTGAAAAAAGTCTAGATTATTATTTATTATTTACATAAGTACTCATTACTGTGGTTAATCACCTTGTTCTCTCATATTTAACTCTTTTTATCAGTTGATCAACAAAAGGTTTCAATTTGCTTACAAGCACATAAAAATAATTATTCATATTTAAAATCAAAATAATACACTTCTCTAAATTTATTTGTTGTTTCGAGCTCCAAATTTAGTGCCATTTGAGCAGAGCTCACTCACGCACGAATCTTTCTAGATAACACCAAAAACTTTCGATTTCTTAACAAGATTCTGTTATAAGTGTGATGTTGTGAGACGGATACATGTATTATAACTGTTTC